>JARQOD010001805.1:0-89803 GCA_033576555.1 Oophaga sylvatica | reverse complement strand
GGGGGGTTGCGGGACTGGGGGCCGGGGTTTCAGCGCTGATTTTTCCGGGGTTGTCACGCTGATCGGGGGTGGGGTTTGCAGCGCAAATTGGGGGGTTCCGGGGTTGGCGCTGATTGGGGGCCGGGTTTCGGGCTGATGTGGGCCCGGGGTTTGTCACGCGAGTGGGGGCCCGGGGTTTCAGCGCTGAGGGGGGGGCCCGGGGTTTGTCACCCGATTGGGGCCCGGGTTGTCAGCCTGATTGGGGGGTCCGGGTTGCCCCGGCTTTTTGGGGGGGGTTTCAGCGCTGATTGGGGGCCGGGGGTTGTCACGCTGATCTGGGGCCGGGGGTTGTCGCGCTGACTTGGGCCGGGGTTGTCAGCGCTGATCTGCGGGTCGGGGTTGTCAGCGTGTGTTCTGGGGGTCCGGGTGTTGTCAGCGCTGATGTGGGGTCCGGGTTGTCAGCGCTGATCTGCGGGGTCGGGGTTGTCAGCGCTGATGTGTGTCGGGTCCGCGAGGGTGTTGTCAGCGCTGATCTGCGGGGTCCGGGTTGTCAGCGCTGATCTGGGGTCCGGGGTTGTCAGCGCTGATGTGTGGGGTCCGGGGTTGTCAGCGCTGATCTGCGGGGTCCGGGTTGTCAGCGCTGATCTGTGGGGGTCCGGGGTTGTCAGCGCTGATCTGTGGGGTCCGGGTTGTCAGCGCTGATCTGGGGTCCGGGGTTGTCAGCGCTGATCTGGGGGTCCGGGGTTGTCAGCGCTGATCTGCGGGGTCCGGGGTTGTCAGCGCTGATCTGGGGTCCGGGGTTGTCAGCGCTGATCTGCGGGGTCCGGGGTTGTCAGCGCTGATCTGCGGGTCCGGGGTTGTCAGCGCTGATTGCGGGTCCGGGGTTGTCAGCGCTGATCTGCGGGGTCGGGGTTGTCAGCGCTGATCTGCGGGGTCCGGGGTTGTCAGCGCTGATCTGCGGGTCCGGGGTTGTCAGCGCTGATGTGTGGGGTCCGGGGTTGTCAGCGCTGATCTGGGGGTCCGGGTTGTCAGCGCTATCTGCGGGGTCCGGGGTTGTCAGCGCTGATCTGCGGGGTCCGGGGTTGTCAGCGCTGATGTGTGGGGTCCGGGGTGTAGCTGAGGGTCCAGCGCTGATCTGCGGGTCTGGAGTTGTCAGTGCTGATCTGCGGGGTCCGGGGTTGTCAGCGCTGATGTGTGGGGTCCGGGGTTGTCAGCGCTATGGGATTTCAGTCGTGCGGGGTCCGGGGTTGTCAGCGCTGATCTGGGGTCCGGGGTTGTCAGCGCTGATCTCGTCGGTTGGGTCTGGGTCGGTTGTCAGCGCTGATCTGGGGTCCGGGTTGTCAGCGCTGTCTGTTGGGGGTCCGGGGTTGTCAGCGCTGATCTGCGGGGTCCGGGTTGTCAGCGCTGATCTGCAGGGTCCGGGGTTGTCAGTGCTGATCTGTAGGGTCCGGGGTTGTCAGCGCTGATGTGTGGGGTCCGGGGTTGTCAGCGCTGATGTGTGGGGTCCGGGGTTGTCAGCGCTGATCTGCGGGGTCCGGGGTTGTCAGCGCTGATCTGCGGGTCCGGGGTTGTCAGCGCTGATCTGCGGGGTCCGGGTTGTCAGCGCTGATCTGCTGGGGTCCGGGGTTGTCAGCGCTTATCTGTAGGGTCCGGGGTTGTCAGCGCTGATCTGCGGGGTCCGGGGTTGTCAGCGCTGATGTGTGGGGTCCGGGGTTGTCAGCGCTGATCTGTAGGGTCCGGGTTTCAGCGCTGATGTGTGGGGTCCGGGGTTGTTAGCGCTGATCTGCGGGGTCCGGGGTTGTCAGCGCTGATGTGTGGGGTCCGGGGTTGTCAGCGCTGATCTGTAGGGTCCGGGGTTTTCAGCGCTGATGTGTGGGGTCCGGGGTTGTCAGCGCTGATCTGCGGGGTCCGGGGTTGTCAGCGCTGATGTGTGGGGTCCGGGGTTGTCAGCGCTGATGTGTGGAGTCCGGGTTGTCAGCGCTGATATGTGGGGTTGTCAGCGCTGATGTGTGGGGTCCGGGGTTGTCAGCGCTGATGTGCGGGGTCCGGGGCTGTCAGCGCTGATCTGCGGGGTCCGGGGTTGTCAGCGCTGATCTGCGGGGTCCGGGGTTGTCAGCGCTGATCTGCGGTGTCCGGGGTTGTCAGCGCTGATGTGTGGGGTCCGGGGTTGTCAGCGCTGATCTGCGGGGTCTGGAGTTGTCAGTGCTCATCTGCGGGGTCTGGGTTGTCAGCGCTGATCTGCGGGGTCCGGGGTTGTCAGCGTGATGTGTGGGGTCCGGGGTTGTCAGCGCTGATGTGTGGGGTCCGGGGTTGTCAGCGCTGATCTGCGGGGTCCGGGGTTGTCAGCGCTGATGTGTGGGGTCCGGGGTTGTCAGCGCTGATGTGTGGGGTCCGGGGTTGTCAGTGCTGATCTGCAGGGTCTGGAGTTGTCAGTGCTGATCTGCGGGGTCCGGGTTGTCAGCGCTGATGTGTGGGGTCCGGGTTGTCAGCGCTGATCTGCGGGGTCTGGAGTTGTCAGTGCTGATCTGCGGGGTCCGGGGTTGTCAGCGCTGATCTGCGGGGTCCGGGGTTGTCAGCGCTGATCTGCGGGGTCCGGGATTGTCAGCGCTGATGTGCGGGGTCCGGGGTTGTCAGCGCTGATGTGCGGGGTCCGGGGTTGTCAGCGCTGATGTGCAGGGTCCGGGGTTGTCAGCGCTGATGTGTGGGGTCCGGGGTTGTCAGCGCTGATGTGTGGGGTCCGGGGTTGTCAGCGCTGATGTGTGGGGTCCGGGGTTGTCAGCGCTGATGTGGTGGGGTCCGGGGTTGTCAGCGCTGATCTGCGGGGTCCGGGGTTGTCAGCGCTGATGTGTGGGGTCCGGGGTTGTCAGCGCCGATCTGCGGGGTCTGGAGTTGTCAGTGCTGATCTGCGGGGTCTGGAGTTGTCAGCGCTGATCTGCGGGGTCCGGGGTTGTCAGCGCTGATCTGCGGGGTCCGGGGTTGTCAGCCCTTTTCTGTGGTGTCCGGGGTTGTCAGCGCTGATCTGCGGGGTCTGGAGTTGTCAGCGCTGATCTGCAGGGTCTGGGATTGTCAGCGCTGATCTGCAGGGTCTGGGATTGTCAGCGCTGATCTGTGGGGTCCGGAGTTGTCAGCAGTTGCTGATCTGTGGGGTCTGGGATTGTCAGCGCTGATCTGTGGGGTCCGGGGTTGTCAGCGCTGATCTGTGGGGTCCGGGGTTGTCAGCCCTTATCTGTGGTGTCCGGGGTTGTCAGCCCTTATCTGTGGTGTCCGGGTTGTCAGCGCTGATCTGCGGGGTCTGGGGTTGTCAGCGCTGATCTGCAGGGTCTGGGATTGTCAGTGCTGATCTGTGGGGTCCGGAGTTGTCAGCAGTTGCTGATCTGTGGGGTCTGGGATTGTCAGCGCTGATCTGTGGGGTCCGGGATGTCAGCGCTGATCTGTGGGGTCCGGGGTTGTCAGCGCTGATCTGTGGGGTCCGGGTTGTCAGCGCTGATCTGTGGGGTCCGGGGTTGTCAGCAGTTGCTGATCTGCGGGGTCCGGGGTTGTCAGCAGTTGCTGATCTGCGGGGTCCGGGGTTGTCAGTGGTTGCTGATCTGCGGGGTCCGGAGTTGTCAACGTTTTCTGATCTGTGGGGTCCATGGTTGTCGGAGCTCCTAACCCTTCAGGGAAGGAGCACTTACTGGTCATCATACAAGGGGCGGCAGGACCAGGCGAGGAAGGAGCCACCAGGTGAGGAGGGAGTCACCGCGTGCAGTCTCAGCAACAGCATCGACTCGTAGGGCAGCGAGGAGGCTGGAACCGAGAAGCTGATCCTGCAAGACAGAGGGGCCACGTGACTGACCACCAATACTGACCCCAGAACACTGACCCCACAGCACTGACCCTCGGCCTCTCCTCTCTGACCCTCCTCCCTGATATCAGTCACTCCTCTCTGACACCGGCCCCTCCTCCCAGACCTTGGTCCCTCCTCTCTGACCCCGGCAACTCCTCCCTGATCTTCAGCCACTCCTCCCTGACCCCTGGCTCAGTGAGTGGATCTGTATCTCGGACAGGTGCTTACATCTCATCCCAGATGGCTCGGATAAAGAAGGATCTGGCAGCAACGACACTCCGGGAATTCACCTCCGGACAGATCTTCCTCCCGGCATAAATCACCGAGCATGAGACGTAGAAAAGACTGTCACTGCAACACAAGAGACCCCACGTCACCGCCAGACAAGAGACCCCACGTCACCGCCAGACAAGAGACCCCACGTCACCGCCAGACAAGAGAACCCACGTCACCGCCAGACAAGAGACCCCACGTCACCGCCAGACAAGAGACCCCACGTCACCGCCACACAAGAGACCCCACGTCACCGCCAGACAAGAGACCCCACGTCACCGCAAGACAAAAGACCCCACGTCACCGCCAGACAAGAGACCCCACGTCACCGCCAGACAAGAGACCCCACGTCACCGCCAGACAATAGACCCCACGTCACCGCCAGACAATAGACCCCACGTCACCGCCAGACAAGAGACCCCACGTCACCTCCAGACAAGAGACCCCACGTCACCGCCAGACAAGAGACCCCACGTCACCGCCAGACAAGAGACCCCACGTCACCGCCAGACAAGAGACCCCACGTCACCCAGACAAGAGACCCCACGTCACCGCCAGACAAGAGACCCCACGTCACCGCCAGACAAGAGACCCACGTCACCGCCAGACAAGAGACCCCACCCGCAGACATAGACCCCACGTCACCGCCAGATAAGAGACCCCACGTCACCGCAGACAAAGACCCACGTCAAGAAAGAGACCCCACGTCACCGCCAGACAAGAGACCCCACGTCACCGCAGACAAGAGACCCCACGTCACCGCCAGACAAGAGACCCCACGTCACCGCCAGACAAGAGACCCCACGTCACCGCCAGACAAGAGACCCCACGTCAC
Organism: Oophaga sylvatica; assembly: GCA_033576555.1. NCBI lineage: Eukaryota > Metazoa > Chordata > Amphibia > Anura > Dendrobatidae > Oophaga > Oophaga sylvatica. The sequence goes on along the minus strand of JARQOD010001805.1, from coordinate 84,890 downwards.
CGCCAGACAAGAGACCCCACGTCACCGCCAGACAAAGACCCAGTCACCGCCAGACAATAGACCCACGTCACCGCCAGACAAGAGACCCCACGTCACCGCCAGACAAAGACCCCACGTCACCGCCAGACAAAGACCCCACGTCACCGCCAAGACAAGAGACCCCACGTCACCGCCAGACAAGAGACCCCACGTCACCGCCAGACAAGAGACCCCACGTCACCGCCAGACAAGAGACCCCACGTCACCGCCAGACAAGAGACCCCACGTCACCGCCAACAAGAGACCCCACGTCACCGCCAGACAAAGACCCCACGTCACCGCCAGACAAGAGACCCCACGTCACCCAGACGCCACGTACAAGAGACCCCACGTCACCGCCAGACAAAGACCCCACGTCACCGCCAGACAAGAGACCCCACGTCACCGCCAGACAAGAGACCCCACGTCACCGCCAGACAAAGACCCCACGTCACCACCAGACAAGAGACCCCACGTCACCGCCAGACAAGAGACCCCACGTCACCGCCAACAAGAGACCCCACGTCACCGCCAGACAAGAGACCCCACGTCACCGTCCAGACAAGAGACCCCACGTCACCGCCAGACAAGAGACCCCACGTCACCGCCACACAAGAGACCCCACGTCACCGCCAGACAAGAGACCCCACGTCATCCCCCACACAAGAGACCCCACGTCACGCAACAAGAGACCCCACGTCACCGCCACACAAGAGACCCCACGTTACCGCCAGACAAGAGACCCCACGTCACCGCAAGACAAAAGACCCCAAGTCACCGCCAGACAAGAGACCCCACGTCACCGCCACACAAGAGACCCCACGTCACCGCAAGACAATAGACCCCACGTCACCGCCAGACAAAGACCCCACGTCACCGCCAGACAAGAGACCCCACGTCACCGCCAGACAAGAGACCCCACGTCACCGCAAGACAAGAGACCCCACGTCACTGCCAGACAATAGACCCCACGTCACCGCCAGACAAGAGACCCCACGTCACCGCCAGACAAGAGACCCCACATCACCGCCAGACAAGAGACCCCACGTCACCGCAAGACAAGAGACCCCACGTCACCGCCAGAAAAGAGACCCCACGTCACCGCCAGACAAGAGACCCCACGTCATCGCCACACAAGAGACCCCACATCATCGCCACACAAGAGACCCCACGTCACCGCCACACAAGAGACCCCACGTCACCGCCAGACAAGAGACCCCACGTCACCGCAAGACAAAAGACCCCAAGTCACCGCCAGACAAGAGACCCCACGTCACCGCCACACAAGAGACCCACGTCACCGCAAGACAATAGACCCCACGTCACTGCCAGACAATAGACCCCACGTCACCACCAGACAAGAGACCCCACGTCACCGCCAGACAAGAGACCCCACGTCACCGCCAAGACAAGAGACCCCACGTCACTGCCAGACAATAGACCCCACGTCACCGCCAGACAAGAGACCCCACGTCACTGCCAGACAAGAGACCCCACGTCACCGCAAGACAAAAGACCCCACGTCACAGCAAGACAAGAGTGTCAGGAAGATTATTATTATTAAGTCCGAGCGACTTTTGTTATCACTTTCAGTTCCGGTTAGGAACTTGCATCTCTCTTGCGCCCCCTTATCCTCAGGTCAGTCAGGGAATTGCACCTAGGATAAGTAGTAGCCAGAAAGGCTGTCGTATCGTGTACTGGCTATTGGGCACTCTGCAGTGAGGGCAGTATGTATATCACCAGTCCCAGGCAGGGAATACACACATAAACCTCGGATCCGTCAGTGCCAGGTTCAGCGATACCACCAGGACGCTATGCTGTCACCAGTTCCTCATTTGAAATCAGAACCTATATCGGGTCAGGAACCCGCCCACAGGTAGCGTGATTTGGCGCGGAGTAGGTGTCGTTCGATCATAGAGCAAAAGAACGAAACTTGTAAATTTATAAGTTTACTCCAGAAAATATAGGCAGTGATTACAAAAATACAAAAGATATTACAAAAGGAGACAAAATACAGTATATACAGACAATTACAAATAAAAGGGATTAAAATAAGAAACTTACTACATCTAAGTCACTGGTATGATGTGTCGATGTGGGGAGGAGGGCCTTCCCAAGGAAGAAATGGTTCAGCGGCACAACGTCTTAGGCCTCTTTCACATATCCGTTGTGCGCCTGACGGCGCCCTCCGGCATTTTTTGGTCCAACCGCATCCGGCAAAATGTGATGCCGGATGCGTTTTTTTTTTGCCTTGACTTTCATTAGCGCCGGATGGCGCCGCATGTCAGTGCGTTGTATGCGTTTTTGTCCGGATCCGGCGGAAATGTACATTCCGGCGGCCGGACACAACGCAGCATGTAACGTTTTTATTTTTTGCCGGTGCTGCCTGATGTGCCTGAAGCGGCGCATCAGGCAGCCGCGGCAAAATTCCGGGGCGCCGTTAGGCGCACAACGGATATGTGAAAGAGGCCTTAGCTGCCTCTCCTGGCATCTGACACGTCCCCAAATGAGTGTCTCCACTTTATGCTTTTCCCCAAAATCAAGGGACTCCTCCCTTGCTGACCTCACTTGGTGGGCTGTGTTAGAGGACATACGCCCCTTTTGAGAAGTTATTAAAACCTACTATCTTCCATATCTTTGGCTGGGGGCTCACAGGGTGATGACAGGGGCATTACCTTTTCCCTTGCTCTGGGGCCATTCTTTTGAGACCAAATATGACATGCCTGCATGTTACTGAGGGGCAGAAACGGTTTTCTCGGTTTCTGATGGCTGCACCAGCTGCAAAACGGCGCCGTGCGTAGCCCTAATTCTACTGATTTGGGAAATGTATTTTTCCTGCCTCTAGGATTATCGTGGGTTATTAAATTCGACCTGAAATAGACAAAGAACGTTTTGGAGGAAAGGAGAAAGCCGCATTTAACTGGCAAGAGCAATAAAAGTGACCATCTGCTGAAGGGAAGGGGAGTGGGGTGGATAGAACTTCACAGAGGCAGAGAGAGGGGGATGTAGCTGCGAGGGGGTGAATCTTGTGAGCTCATCTTTCACAAATCAAGGAAAGGCAACAGGCAGCTCTGGATGGGTACTTAGGAAAATATGAGTTATTTCCTGAATAGCCTAAGTACCCATCCAGAGCCTTTCTGGTGACTACTTATCCTAGGTGCAGTTCCCTGACTGACCTGAGAATGAGGGGGGCGCAAGAGAGCTGCAAGTTCCTAATCGGAACTGAAAGTGGTAACAAAAGTCGTTCGGACTTAATAATAATAATCTTCCTGACACTTTTGTCTGGCGGTGATGTGGGGCCTCTTTGTCAGGAAAATATGAGTTATTTCCTAAATAGCCTGACAAAGAGACCCCAAGTCACCGCCAGACAAGAGACCCCAAGTCACCGCAAGACAAGAGGCCCCATGTCACCGGACACGAGATGACATCAGAAGCTCTACCCATAATGGCCACCTTTCCCCTCTGACCTTGTGACCCAGTTCTCGGGCAGATTGTGAGCAGCAGATAAGCGGAAGCTGAGGAACGCTGATCTCGCCTCTGTTCTGCAGATCGTCCGGTCCATGTCACACATGAAATCTGTGTGGAAACTCCAACTGTAGATGCTGAGGAGCCTTGAGATGGCGACGGAGAGTCCCAGGAGGGCGAGCGCCACCGGATCTGGGGCAAGAGGGTGGATATTAGCAGGTGACAATGCCACGTCTACACCGACCACCAGATGACGAATATCCCAAGCTACACCAACCACCGGGAACCGGCTATACTGCCATACAGTGACCACTAGTGACCAGATGTAACGACATACACCGACCACCAGATGCCAATCATCCCAACCTACACCAACCACCGGGGATCGGCTATACTGCCATACAGCGACCACTAGTGACCGGATGTAACGACATGCACCGACCACCAGATGATGAATATTCCAACCTACACCAACCATCAGGGACCGGCTATACTGCCATACAGTGACCACTAGTGACTGGATGTAACGACATACACCGACCACCAGATGCCAATCATCCCAACCTACACCAACCACCGGGGACCGGCTATACTGCCATGCAGTGACCACTAGTGACCGGATGTAACGACATACACCGACCACCAGATGCCAATCATCTCAACCTACACAACCACCGGGGACCGGTTTATACTGCCATAGAGCGACCACTAGTAACCGGATGTAAAGACATACACCGACCACCAGATGATGATATATTCCAACCTACACCAACCATCAGGAACCAGCTATACTGCCATACAGCGACCACTAGTGACCGGATGTAACGACATACACCGACACCAGATGCCAATCATCCCAACCTACACCAACCACCGGGGACCGGCTATACTGCCATGCAGTGACCACTAGTGACCGGATGTAACGACATACACCGACCACCAGATGCCAATCATCCCAACCTACACCAACCACCGGGGACTGGCTATACTGCCATACAGCAACCACTAGTAACCGGATGTAACGACATACACCGACCACCAGATGACGAATATCCCAACCTACACCAACCACGGGGATCGGCTATACTGCCATACAGCGACCACTAGTGACCGGATGTAACGTCATACACCGACCACCAGAAGCCAATCATCCCAACCTACACCAACCACCGGGGACCGGCTATACTGCATGCAGTGACACTAGTGACCGGATGTAACGAAATACACCGACCACCAGATGCCAATCATCCCAACCTAACACCAACCACCGGGAGACGGCTATACTCCATACAGCAACCACTAGTAACCGGATGTAACGATCATACACCGACCACCAATGCGAATATCCCAACCTACACCAACCACCGGGACTCGGCTATACTGCCATACAGCGACCCTAGTGACCGGATGTAACGTCATACACCGACACCAGAAGCAATCATCCAACCTACACCAACCACCGGGGACCGACTATACTGCCATACAGCGACCACTAGTTACCGATGTTAACGACATACACTGACCACCAGATGCCAATCATCCCAACCTACACCAACCACCGGACGGCTATACTGCCATACAGCGACCACTAGTGACCGGATGTAACGACATACACCGACCACCAAATGCCAATCATCCCAACCTACACCAACCACCGGAGATCGGCTATACTGCCATACAGCGACCACTGGTGACCGGATGTAACGTCATACACCGACCACCAGATGCCAATCATCCCAACCTACACCAACCACCGGGGACCGGCTATACTGCCATACAGCGACCACTAGTGACCGGATGTAACGACATACACCGACCACCAGATGCCAATCATCCCAACCTACACCAACCACCGGGGACCGGCTATACTGCCATACAGCGACCACTGGTGACCGGATGTAAGTCATACACCGACCACCAGATGCCAATCATCCCAACCTACACCAACCACCGGGGATCGGCTATACTGCCATACAGCGACCACTAGTGACCGGATGTAAGTCATACACCGACCACCAGATGCAATCATCCCAACCTACACCAACCACGGGATCGGCTATACTGCCATACAGCGACCACTGGTGACCGGATGTAACGTCATACACCGACCACCAGATGCCAATCATCCCAACCTACACCAACCACCGGGGACCGGCTATACTGCCATACAGCGACCACTAGTGACCGGATGTAACGACATACACCGACCACCAGATGCCAATCATCCCAACCTACACCAACCACCGGGGACCGGCTATACTGCCATACAGCGACCACTGTGACCGGATGTAATGTCATACACCGACCACCAGATGCCAATCATCCCAACCTACACCAACCACCGGGGATCGGCTATACTGCCATACAGCGACCACTAGTGACCGGATGTAACGTCATACACCGACCACCAGATGCCAATCATCCCAACCTACACAACCACCGGGACCGGCTATACTGCCATACAGGACCACTAGTGACCGGATGTAACGACATACACCGACCACCAGATGCCAATCATCCCAAACTACACCAACCACCGGGGACCGGCTATACTGCCATACAGCGACCACTAGTGACCGGATGTAACGACATACACCGACCACCAGATGCCAATATCCCAACCTACACCAACCACCGGGACCGGCTATACTGCCATACAGCGACCACTAGTGACCGGATGTAACGACATACACCGACCACCAGATGCCAATCATCCCAACCTACACCAACCACCGGGGACCGGCTATACTGCCATACAGCGACCACTAGTGACCGGATGTAACGACATACACCGACCACCAGATGCCAATCATCCCAACCTACACCAACCACCGGGGACCGGCTATACTGCCATACAGCGACCACTAGTGACCGGATGTAACGACATACACCGACCACCAGATGCCAATTATCCCAACCTACACCAACCACCGGGGACCGGCTATACTGCCATACAGCGACCACTGTGACGGATGTAATGTCATACACCGACCACCAGATGCCAATCATCCCAACCTACACCAACCACCGGGGATCGGCTATACTGCCATACAGCGACCACTAGTGACCGGATGTAACGTACATACACCGACCACCAGATGCCAATCATCCCAACCTACACCAACCACCAGGGACCGCTATACTGCCATACAGCGACCACTAGTGACCGGATGTAACGACATACACCGACCACCAGATGCCAATCATCCCAACCTACACCAACCACCGGGGACCGGCTATACTGCCATACAGCGACCACTGGTGACCGGATGTAATGTCATACACCGACCACCAGATGCCAATCATCCCAACCTACACCAACCACCGGGGATGGGCTATACTGCCATACAGCGACCACTAGTGACCGGATGTAACGTCATACACCGACCACCAGATGCCAATCATCCCAACCTACACAACCACCGGGACCGGCTATACTGCCATACAGCGACCACTAGTGACCGGATGTAACGACATCACCGACCACCAGATGCCAATCATCCCAACTACACCAACCACCGGGACCGGCTATACTGCCATACAGCGACCACTAGTGACCGGATGTAAGACATACACCGACCACCAGATGCCAATCATCCCAACCTACACCAACCACCGGGGACCGGCTATACTGCCATACAGCGACCACTAGTGACCGGATGTAAGCATACACCGACCACCAGATGCCAATTATCCCAACCTACACCAACCACCGGGGACCGGCTATACTGCCATACAGCGACCACTGGTGACAGGATGTAATGTCATACACCGACCACCAGATGCCAATCATCCCAACCTACACCAACCACCGGGGATCGGCTATACTGCCATACAGCGACCACTAGTGACCGGATGTAACGTCATACACCGACCACCAGATGCCAATCATCCCAACCTACACCAACCACCAGGGACCAGCTATACTGCCATACAGCGACCACTAGTGACCGGATGTAACGACATACACCGACCACCAGATGCCAATCATCCCAACCTACACCAACCACCGGGGACCGGCTATACTGCCATACAGCGACCACTGGTGACCGGATGTAATGTCATACACCGACCACCAGATGCCAATCATCCCAACCTACACCAACCACCGGGGATCGGCTATACTGCCATACAGCGACCACTAGTGACCGGATGTAACGTCATACACCGACCACCAGATGCCAATCATCCCAACCTACAACAACCACCAGGGACCGGCTATACTGCCATACAGCGACCACTAGTGACCGGATGTAACGACATACACCGACCACCAGATGCCAATCATCCCAAACTACACCAACCACCGGGGACCGGCTATACTGCCATACAGCGACCACTAGTGACCGGATGTAACGACATACACCGACCACCAGATGCCAATCATCCCAACCTACACCAACCACCGGGGACCGGCTATACTGCCATACAGCGACCACTAGTGACCGGATGTAAAGACATACACCGACCACCAGATGCCAATCATCCCAACCTACACCAACCACCAGGGACCGGCTATACTGCCATACAGCGACCACTAGTGACCGGATGTAACGACATACACCGACCACCAGATGCCAATCATCCCAACCTACACCAACCACCGGGGAACGGCTATACTGCCATACAGCGACCACTGGTGACAGGATGTAATGTCATACACCGACCACCAGATGCCAATCATCCCAACCTACATCAACCACCGGGGATCGGCTATACTGCCATACAGCGACCACTAGTGACCGGATGTAACGTCATGCACCGACCACCAGATGCCAATCAACTCAACCTACACCAACCACCGGGGACCGGCTATACTGCCATACAGCGACCACTAGTGACCGGATGTAACGACATACACCGACCACCAGATGCCAATCAGCCCAACCTACACCAACCACCGGGGACCGGCTATACTGCCATACAGCGACCACTAGTGACCGGATGTAACGACATACACCGACCACCAGAAGCCAATCATCCCAACCTACACCAACCACGGGGACCGGCTATACTACCATACAGCGACCACTAGTGACCGGATGTAACGACATACACCGACCACCAGATGCCGAATATCCCAACCTACACCAACCACCGGGGACCGGCTATACTGCCATACAGCGACCACTGGTGACCGGATGTAACGTCATACACCGACCACCAGATGCCGAATATCCCAACCTACACCACGCACCGGGGACCGGCTATACTGCCATACAGCGACCACTAGTTACCGGATGTAACAACATACACTGACCACCAGATGCCAATCATCCCAACCTACACCAACCACCGGGGATCGGCTATACTGCCATACAGCGACCACTAGTGACCGGATGTAACGACATACACCGACCACCAGATGCCAATCATCCCAACCTACACCAACCACCGGGGATCGGCTATACTGCCATACAGCGACCATTGTGACCGGATGTAACGTCATACACCGACCACCAGATGCCAATCATCCCAACCTACACCAACCACCGGGGACCGGCTATACTGCCATACAGCGACCACTAGTGACCGGATGTAACGACATACACAGACCACCAGATGCCAATCATCCCAACCTACACCAACCACCGGGGACCGGCTATACTGCCATACAGCGACCACTGGTGACCGGATGTAATGTCATACACCGACCACCAGATGCCAATCATCCCAACCTACACCAACCACCGGGGATCGGCTATACTGCCATACAGAGACCACTGGTGACCGGATGTAATGTCATACACCGACCACCAGATGCCAATCATCCCAACCTACACCAACCACCGGGGATCGGCTATACTGCCATACAGCGACCACTGGTGACCGGATGTAACGTCATACACTGACCACCAGATGCCAATCATCCCAACCTACACCAACCACCGGGGACCGGCTATACTGCCATACAGCGACCACTAGTGACCGGATGTAACGACATACACGATCACCAGATGCCAATCATCCCAACCTACACCAACCACCGGGGACCGGCTATACTGCCATACAGCGACCACTGGTGACCGGATGTAATGTCATACACCGACCACCAGATGCCAATCATCCCAACCTACACCAACCACCGGGATCGGCTATACTGCCATACAGCGACCACTAGTGACCGGATGTAACGTCATACACCGACCACCAGATGCCAATCATCCCAACCTTCACCAACCACCAGGGACCGGCTATACTGCCATACAGCGACCACTAGTGACCGGATGTAACGACATACACCGACCACCAGATGCCAATCATCCCAAACTACACCAACCACCGGGGACCGGCTATACTGCCATACAGCGACCACTAGTGACCGGATGTAACGACATACACCGACCACCAGATGCCAATCATCCCAACCTACACCAACCACCGGGGACCGGCTATACTGCCATACAGCGACCACTAGTGACCGGATGTAACGACATACACCGACCACCAGATGCCAATCATCCCAACCTACACCAACCACCAGGGACCGGCTATACTGCCATACAGCGACCACTAGTGACCGGATGTGACGACATACACCGACCACCAGATGCCAATCATCCCAACCTACACCAACCACCGGGGACCGGCTATACTGCCATACAGCGACCACTAGTGACGATGTAACGACATACACCGACAACCAGATGCCAATCATCCCAACCTACACCACCACCAGGGACCGGCTATACTGCCATACAGAGACCACTAGTGACCGGATGTAACGACATACACCGACCACCAGATGCCAATCATCCCAACCTACACCAACCACCGGGGACCGGCTATACTGCCATACAGCGACCACTAGTGACCGGATGTAACGACATACACCGACCACCAGATGCAATATCCAACCTACACAACCACCGGGGACCGGCTATACTGCCATACAGCGACCACTAGTGACCGGATGTAACGCATACACCGACCACCAGATGCAATATCCAACCTACACCACCACCGGGGACGGCTATACTGCCATACAGCGACCACTGTGACGATGTAACGACATACACGACCACCAGATGCCAATCATCCAACCACACCAACCACCGGGGACCGGCTATACTGCCATACAGCGACCACTAGTGACCGGATGTAACGACATACACCGACCACCAGATGCAATCATCCAACCTACACAACCACCGGGGACCGCTATACTGCCATACAGCGACCACTAGTGACCGGATGTAACGACATACACCGACCACCAGATGCCAATATCCAACCTACACCAACCACCGGGACCGGCTATACTGCCATACAGCGACCACTAGTGACGGATGTAACGCATACACCGACCACCAATGCCAATCACCCAACCTACACCAACCACCGGGACGCTATACTGCCATACAGCGACCACTTGACCGATGTAACGCATACACCGACCACCAGAGCAATCACCCAACCTACACCAACCACCGGGACGGCTATACTCATACAGCGACACTATGACCGGATGTAACGAATACACCACCACGATGCAATACCCAACTACACCACCACCGGGACGGCTATACTGCCATACAGCGACCACTAGTGACCGATTAACGACATACACCGACCACCAATGCCAATACCCAACCACACCACCACCGGGACGGCTATACTGCATACAGCGACCACTAGTGACCGATGTAACGACATACACGACCACCAGATGCCAATATCCCAACTACACCAACCACCGGGACCGGCTATACGCCATACAGCGACCACTAGTGACCGGATGTAACGACATACACCGACCACCAATGCAATCATCCAACCTACACCAACCACCGGGGACCGCTATACTGCCATACAGCGACCACTGTGACCGATTAAGCATACACCGACCACCAGATGCCAATCATCCCAACCTACACCAACCACCGGGACGCTATACTGCCATACAGCGACCACTAGTACCGGATGTAACGCATACACGACCACCAATGCCAATCATCCAACCTACACCAACCACCGGGACCGCTATACTGCCATACAGGACCACTAGTGACCGGATGTAACCATACACCGACACCAGATGCCAATATCCCAACCTACACCAACCACCGGACGCTATACTGCCATACAGCGACCATATGACCGATGTAACACATACACCGACCACCAGAGCCAATATCCCAACCTACACCAACCACCGGGACCGCTATACTGCCATACAGCGACCACTAGTGACCGATGTAACGACATACACCGACCACCAGATGCATATCCCAACCTACACCAACCACCGGGACGGCTATACTGCCATACAGCGACCACTAGTGACCGGATGTAACGCATACACCGACCACCAGATGCCAATATCCCACCTACACCACCACCGGGACCGCTATACTGCCATACAGCGACCACTAGTGACCGATGTAACGACATACACCGACCACCAGATGCCAATATCCAACCTACACCAACCACCGGGGACCGGCTATACTGCCATACAGCGACCACTAGTGACCGGATGTAACGCATACACCGACCACCAGATGCCAATCATCCCAACCTACACCAACCACCGGGGACCGGCTATACTGCCATACAGCGACCACTAGTGACCGGATGTAACGTCATACACCGACCACCAGATGCCAATATCCCAACCTACACCAACCACCGGGGACCGGCTATACTGCCATACAGCGACCACTAGTGACCGGATGTAACGACATACACCGACCACCAGATGCCAATCATCCCAACCTACACCAACCACCGGGGACCGGCTATACTGCCATACAGCGACCACTAGTGACCGGATGTAACGACATACACCGACCACCAGATGCCAATCATCCCAACCTACACCAACCACCGGGGACCGGCTATACTGCCATACAGCGACCGTGACCGGATGTAACGACATACACCGACCACCAGATGCCGAATATCCAACCTACACCACCACCGGGACGGCTATACTGCCATACAGCGACCACTAGTGACCGGATGTAACGACATACACCGACCACCAGATGAATATCCCAACCTACACCAACCACGGGACCGCTATACTGCCATACAGGACCACTAGTGACCGGATGTAACGACATACACCGACCACCAGATGCGAATATCCCAACCTACACCAACACCGGGACCGACTATACTGCCATACAGCGACCACTAGTGACCGGATTAACGACATACACCGACACCAGATGCCGAATATCCCAACCTACACCAACCACCGGGACCGGCTATACTGCCATACAGCGACCACTAGTGACCGGATGTAACGACATACACGACCACCAGATGCCAATCATCCCAACCTACACCAACCACCGGGGACGGCTATACTGCCATACAGCGACCACTAGTACCGGATGTAACGACATACACCGACCACCAGATGCCAATCATCCCAACCTACACCAACCACCGGGACCGGCTATACTGCCATACAGCGACCACTAGTGACCGATGTAACGACATACACCGACCACCAGATGCAATCATCCCAACCTACACCAACCACCGGGACCGGCTATACTGCCATACAGCGACCACTAGTGACCGGATGTAACGCATACACCGACCCCCCCCCCCCCCCCCCCCCCCCCCCCCCCCCCCCCCCCCCCCCCCCCCCCCCCCCCCCCCCCCCCCCCCCCCCCCCCCCCCCCCCCCCCCCCCCCCCCCCCCCCCCCCCCCCCCCCCCCCCCCCCCCCCCCCCCCCCCCCCCCCCCCCCCCCCCCCCCCCCCCCCCCCCCCCCCCCCCCCCCCCCCCCCCCCCCCCCCCCCCCCCCCCCCCCCCCCCCCCACGGGGACCGGCTATACTGCCATACAGTGACCACTAGTACCGGATGTAACGACATACACCACCACCAGATGCCAATATCCCAACCTACACCAACCACCGGGGACCGGCTATATGCCATACAGGACCACTAGTGACCGATGTAACGACATACACCGACCACCAGATGCCAATCATCCCAACCTACACCAACCACCGGGGACTGGCTATACTGCATACAGTGACCACTAGTACCGGATGTAACGACATACACCGACCACCAGATGCAATCATCCCAACCTACACCAACCACCGGGACCGGCTATACTGATACAGGACCACTAGTGACCGGATGTAACGACATACACGACCACCAGATGCCAATATCCCAACCTACACAACCACCGGGGACGGCTATACTGCCATACAGGACCACTAGTACCGGATGTAACGACATACACCGACACCAGATGCCAATATCCCAACTACACCAACCACCGGGGACGGCTATACTGCCATACAGCGACCACTAGTGACCGGATGTAACGACATACACCGACCACCAGATGCCAATCATCCCAACCTACACCAACCACCAGGGATCGGCTATACTGCCATACAGCGACCACTAGTGACCGATGTAACGACATACACCGACCACCAGATCCAATATCCCAACCTACACCAACCACCGGGACGGCTATACTGCCATACAGGACCACTAGTGACCGGATGTAACGACATACACCGACCACCAGATGCAATCATCCCAACCTACACCAACCACCGGGACCGGCTATACTGCCATACAGGACCACTAGTAACCGGATGTAACGACATACACACACCAGATGCCAATATCCCAACCTACACCAACCACCGGGGACCGACTAATACTGCCATACAGCGACCACTAGTGACCGGATGTAACGACATACACCGACCACCAGATGCCAATCATCCCAACCTACACACAACCACCGGGGACTGGCTATACTGCCATACAGGACCACTAGTGACCGGATGTAACGACATACACCGACCACAGATGCAATCATCCCAACCTACACCAACCACCAGGGGACGGCTATACTGCCATACAGCGACCACTAGTGACCGGATGTAACGACATACACCGACCACCAGATGCCAATCATCCAACCTACACCAACCACCGGGGACCGGCTATACTGCCATACATGGACCACTAGTAACCGGATGTAACGACATACACGACCACCAGATGCAATATCCCAACCTACACCAACCACCGGGGACCGGCTATACTGCCATACAGCGACCACTAGTGACCGGATGTAACGACATACACCGACCACCAGATGCCAATCATCCCAACCTACACCAACCACCGGGGACCGGCTATACTGCCATACAGCGACCACTAGTGACCGGATGTAACGACATACACGACCACAGATGCCGAATATCCCAACCTACACCAACCACGGGGATCGGCTATACTGCCATACAGCGACACTAGTGACCGGATGTAACGACATACACCGACCACCAGATGGACATATCCATCCACTACACCAACACCGGGACGGCTATACTGCCATACACGCACCACTGTGACCGGATGTAACGACATACCGACCCACATGATGCAATACATCCCAACCTAACCAATCACCGGACGGCTAACGCCATACAGCGACACTATGACCGGATTAACGATACACCGACCACATCCAATCACCACCTACACCAACCACCGGGGACCGGCTATACTGCCATACACGGACTTACTGTACGTGATGTAACGACATACACTGACCACCAGATGCCAAATCCCAACCTCAACCAACCACCGGGGACCGGCTATACTGCCATACAGGACCACTGTGACCGGATGTAACGACTACCACCACCAGATCCAATCATCCCAACCTACACCAACCACGGGGACCGGCTATACTGCCATACAGCGACCACTAGTGACCGGATGTAACGACATACACCGAACCACCATGCCGAAATCCACCAACCTACACCAACCACCGGGTCGGTAACTGCCATACAGTGACCACTAGTGACCGGATGTAACGACATACACCGACCACCAGATGCCAATCATCCCAACCTACACCAACCACCGGGAACCGGCTATACTGCCATACAGCGACCACTAGTGACTGGATGTAACATCATACACCGACCACCAGATGCCGAATATCCCAACCTGCACCAACCACCGGGGATCGGCTATACTGCCATACAGCGACCATTAGTGACCCGATGTAACGACATACACCGACCACCAGATGCCAATCATCCCAACCTACACCAACCACTGGGGACCGGCTATACTGCCATACAGCGACCACTAGTGACCGGATGTAACGACATACACGACCACCAGATGCGAATCATCCCAACATACACCAACCACCAGGGATCGGCTATACTGCCATACAGCGACCACTAGTGACGGATGTAACGACATACACCGACCACCAGATACCGAATATCCCAACCTACACCAACCACCGGGACCGGCTATACTGCCATACAGTGACACTAGTGACCGGATGTAACGACATACACCGACCACCAGAAGCCAATCATCCCAACCTACACCAACCACCGGGGACCGGCTATACTGCCATACAGTGACCACTAGTAACCGGATGTAACGACATGCGCCAACCACCAGATGCCAAATATCCCAACCTACACCAACCACCGGGGACCGACAATACTGCCATACAGTGACCACTAGTGACCGGATGTAACGACATACACGACCACCAGATTCCGAATATCCCAACCTACACCACCCACCGGGATCGGCTATACTGCCATACAGCGACCACTAGTGACCGGATGTAACGACATACACCGACCACCAGATGCCGAATATCCCAACCTAAACCAACCACCGGGGACGGCTATACTGCCATACAGCGACCACTAATGATCGGATGTAACGACATACACCGACCACCAGATGCCAATCAGCCCAACCTACACCAACCACCGGGGACCGGCTATACTGCCATACAGCGACCACTAGTGACCGGATGTAACGACTTACACCGACCACCAGATGCCAATCATCCCAACCTACACCAACCACCGGGGACCGGCTATACTGCCATACAGCGACCACTAGTGACCGGATGTAACGACATACACCGACCACCAGATGCCAATCATCCCAACCTACACCAACCACCGGGGACCGGCTATACTGCCATACAGCGACCACTAGTGACCGGATGTAACGACATACACCGACCACCAGATGACGAATATCCCAACCTACACCACACCACCGGGGACCGGCTATACTGCCATACAGTGACCACTAGTGACCGGATGTAACGACATACACCGACCACCAGATGATGAATATCCCAACCTACACCAACCACCGGGGATCGGCTATACTGCCATACAGTGAACACTAGTGACGGATGTAACGACATACACCGACCACCAGATGACGAATATCCCAACCTACACCAACAACCGGGGACCGGCTATACTGCCATACAGCGACCACTAGTGACCGGATGTAACGACATACACTGACCACCAGATGCCAATCATCCCAACCTACACCAACCACCAGGGACCGGCTATACTGCCATACAGCGACCACTAATGACCGGATGTAACGACATACACCGACCACCAGATGCAATCAGCCCAACCTACACCAACTACCGGGGACCGGCTATACTGCCATACAGCGACTACTAGTGACCGGATGTAACGACATACACTGACCACCAGATGCCGAATATCCCAACCTAAACCAACCACCGGGGACCGGCTGTACTGCCATACAGCGACCACTGGTGACCGGATGTAACGTCATACACCGACCACCAGATGCCAATCATCCCAACCTACACCAACCACCGGGGATCGGCTATACTGCCATACAGCGACCACTAGTGACAGGATGTAACGACATACACTAACCACCAGTTGCCGAATATCCCAACCTACACCAACCACCAGGGATCGGCTATACTGCCATACAGTGACCACTAGTGACCGGATGTAACGACATACACCGACCACCAGATGCCAATCATCCCAACCTACACCAACCACCGGGAACCGGCTATACTGCCATACAGCGACCATAGTGACTGGATGTAACATCATACACCGACCACCAGATGCCGAATATCCCAACCTGCACCAACCACCGGGGATCGGCTATACTGCCATACAGCGACCATTAGTGACCGATGTAACGACATACACCGACCACCAGATGCCAATCATCCCAACCTACACCAACCACTGGGACCGGCTATACTGCCATACAGCGACCACTAGTGACCGGATGTAACGACATACACCGACCACCAGATGCGAATCATCCCAACATACACCAACCACCAGGGATCGGCTATACTGCCATACAGCGACCACTAGTGACCGGATGTAACGACATACACCGACCACCAGATACCGAATATCCCAACCTACACCAACCACCAGGGACCGGCTATACTGCCATACAGTGACCACTAGTGACCGGATGTAACGACATACACCGACCACCAGAGCCAATCATCCCAACCTACACCAACCACCGGGGACCGGCTATACTGCCATACAGTGACCACTAGTAACCGGATGTAACGACATGCGCCACCACCAGATGCCAAATATCCCAACCTACACCAACCACCGGGGACCGACATTACTGCCATACAGTGACCACTAGTGACCGGATGTAACGACATACACCGACCACCAGATTCCGAATATCCCAACCTACACCACCCACCGGGGATCGGCTATACTGCCATACAGCGACCACTAGTGACCGGATGTAACGACATACACCGACCACCAGATGCCGAATATCCCAACCTAAACCAACCACCGGGGACCGGCTATACTGCCATACAGCGACCACTAATGATCGGATGTAACGACATACACCGACCACCAGATGCCAATCAGCCCAACCTACACCAACCACCGGGGACCGGCTATACTGCCATACAGCGACCACTAGTGACCGGATGTAACGACTTACACCGACCACCAGATGCCAATCATCCCAACCTACACCAACCACCGGGGACCGGCTATACTGCCATACAGCGACCACTAGTGACCGGATGTAACGACATACACCGACCACCAGATGCCAATCATCCCAACCTACACCAACCACCGGGACCGGCTATACTGCCATACAGCGACCACTAGTGACCGGATGTAACGACATACACCGACCACCAGATGACGAATATCCCAACCTACACCACCCACCGGGGACCGGCTATACAGTCATGGCCAAAAGTTTTGAGAATAACACAAATATTATATTTTCACATGATCTGCTGCCCTCTGGTTTTTATGTGTGTTTGACAGATGTTTTTATCACAGACAGAAATATAATAATTGTAAACATATGAGTAATAAAAGCTTATATTGGCAGTTAGAATGAGTTAATGCAGCAAG
Source organism: Oophaga sylvatica (assembly GCA_033576555.1). Lineage (NCBI taxonomy): Eukaryota > Metazoa > Chordata > Amphibia > Anura > Dendrobatidae > Oophaga > Oophaga sylvatica. The sequence continues at coordinate 66,187 of JARQOD010001805.1, read as the reverse complement.
TCAATATTTGCAGTGTTGACCCTTCTTCTTCAGGACCTCTGCAATTCTCCCTGGCATGCTCTCAATCAACTTCTGGAGCAAATCCTGACTGATAGCAGTCCATTCTTGCACAATCAATGATTTCATTTTGTCAGAATTTTTAGGTTTTTGTTTGTCCACCCGTCTCTTGATGATTGACCACAAGTTCTCAATGGGATTAAGATCTGGGGAGTTTCCAGGCCATGGACCCCAAATCTGTTTTGTTCCCTGAGCCATTTAGTTATCACCTTTGCTTTATGGCAAGGTGCTCCATCATGCTGGAAAAGGCATTGTTGATCGCCAAACTGCTCTTGGAGGGTTGGGAGAAGTTGCTCTTGGAGGACATTCTGGTACCATTCTTTATTCATGGCTGTGTTTTTAGGCAAGACTGTGAGAGAGCAGATTCCCTTGGCTGAGAAGCAACCCCACACATGAATGGTTTCAGGATGCTTAACAGTTGGCATGAGACAAGACTGGTGGTAGCGCTCACCTTGTCTTCTCCAAATGAGGCGTTTTCCTGATATCCCAAACAATCGAAAAGGGGATTCATCAGAGAAAATAACTTTACCCCAGTCCTCAGCAGTCCACTGCCTGTACCTTTTGCAGAATATCAGTCTGTCCATGATGTTTTTTCTGGAGAGAAGTGGCTTCTTTGCTGCCCTCCTTGAGACCAGGCCTTGCTCCAAGAGTCTCCGCCTCACAGTGCGTGCAGATGCACTCACACCTGCCTGCTGCCATTCCTGAGCAAGCTCTGCACTGCTGGTAGCCCGATCCCGCAGCTGAAACACTTTTAAGAGACGGTCCTGGCGCTTGCTGGTCTTTCTTGGGCGCCCTGGAGCCTTTTTGCCAACAATGGAACCTCTTTCCTTGAAGTTCTTGATGATGCGATAGATTGTTGACTGAGGTGCAATCTTTCTAGCTGCGATACTCTTCCCTGTTAGGCCATTTTTGTGCATTGCAATGATGACTGCACGTGTTTCTTTAGAGATAACCATGGTTAACAGAAGAGAAACAATGATGCCAAGCACCAGCCTCCTTTTAAAGTGTCCAGTGGTGTCATTCTTACTTAATCATGACAGATTGATCTCCAGCCATGTCCTCATCAACACCCACACCTGTGTTACTGGAGCAATCACTGAAAAGAGGTTGGCTGGTCCTTTTAAGGCAGGGCTGCAATGATGTTGAAATGTGTTTTGGGGATATAAGTTCATTTTCTAGCCAAATATTGACTTTACAAGTAATTGCTGTTAAGCTGATCACTCTTTATAACATTCTGGAGTATATGCAAATTGCCATTAGAAAAAGTGAAGCAGTAGACTTTGTAAAAATTAATATTTGTGTCATTCCAAAACTTTTGGCCATGACTGTACTGCCATACACCAACCACCAGAGACCGGATGTACCGCCATACACCAACCACCAGAGACCGGATGTACCGTCATATACACCGACCACCAGAGACCGGATGTACCGTCATATACACCGACCACCAGAGACCGGATGTACCGCCATATACACCGACCCCAGAGACCCGATGTACCGTCATATACACCGACCACCAGAGACCGGATGTACCGCCATACACTGACCACCAGAGACCGGATGTACCGCCATACACTGACCACCAGAGACCGGATGTACCGCCATACACCAACCACCAGAGACCAGATGTACCGCCATATACACCGACCACCAGAGACCGGATGTACCGCCATACACCAACCACCAGAGACCGATGTACTGCCATAACACCAACCACCAGAGACCAGATGTACCGCCATAACACCGACCACCAGAGACCGGATGTACCGCCATAACACCACCACCAGAGACCGATGTACCGCCATACACCAACCACCAGAGACCAGATGTACCGCCATAACCAACCACCAGAGACCGGATGTACCGCCATACACCGACCACCAGAACCGGATGTACCTGCCATACACCACCACCAGAGACCGATGTACCGCCATACACCAACCACCAGAGACCGATGTACCGCCATACACCAACCACCAGAGACCAGATGTACCGCCATACACCGACCACCAGAGACCAGATGTACCGCCATAACACCACCAGAGACCGATGTACCCATACACCAACCACCAGAGACCAGATGTACCTGCCATACACCAACCACCAGAGACCAGATGTACCGCCATACACCAACCACCAGAGACCGGATGTACCGCCATACACCACACCAGAGACCGGATGTACCGCCATACACCAACCACCAGAGACCGATGTTCCGCCATACAATGACCACCAGAGACCAGATGTACCGCCATACACCGACCACCAGGGACCGGATGTACCGCCATAACAACCAACCACCGAAGACCGGATGTACCAGCCAAAAACCGACCACCCAGAGACCGGATGTACCGCCATAACAGACCACCAGAGACCAGATGTACCGCCATACACCAACCACCAGGACCGGATGTACCGCCATACACCAACCACCAGAGACCGGATTACCGCCATAACACCATACCACACAGAGACCAGATGTACCGCCATACACAGACCCCCAGAGACCGATATACCGCCATACACACCACCAGAGACCGGATGTACCGCCATACACCGACCACCAGAGACCGGATGTACCGCCATAACACCAACCACCAGAGACCGGATGTTCCGCCATACATGACCACCAGAGACCAGATGTACCGCCATACACCGACCACCAGGGACCGGATGTACCGCCATACACCAACCAATGTACCGCCATACACCACCACCAGACCGGATGTACACCACAGCCATACACCCAAGAGATGTACCGCCATACACCAACCACCAGGACCGATGTTCCGCCATACACTACCACCAGAACCGGATGTACCGCCATACACCAACCACCAGGTCCAGATGTACCGCCATACACCGACCACCAGGACCGGATGTACCGCCATACACCACCAAGCGATGTACTGCCATAACACCAACCACCAGAGACCGATGTACCGCCATACACGCCACCAGAGACCAGATGTACCGCCATACACAGACCACCAGGGTGACCGATAACCGCCACAAAATGTAAACACCAACCAACATGTACCGCCATACACCGACCACCAGAGACCAGATGTACCGCCATACACTGACCACCAGAGACAGGATGTACCGCCATACACCAACCACATTACCGACCAATGTCCCGCCATACACCACCACCAGACCGGATGTACCAGCCATATACACCACCACCAGAGACCGGATGTACCGCCATACACCAACCACCAGAGACCAGATGTACCGCCATACACCACCACCAGAGACCAGATGTACCGCCATATACACCACCACCAGAGACCGATGTACGCCATACACCAACCACCAGAGACCAGATGTTCCGCCATAACAGACCACCAGAGACCGATGTACCGCCATTACACCGACCACCAGAGACCGGAATGTACCGCCATATACACCAACCACCAGAGACCGGATGTACCGCCATACACCAACACCAGAGACCGGATGTACCGCCATATACACCGACCACCAGAGACCGATGTACCGCCATACACCAACCACCAGAGACCGATGTCCGCCATATACACCGACCACCAGAGACCGGATTGTACCGCCATACACCACCACCAGAGACCGGATGTACGCCATACACCAACCACCAGAGACCAGATGTACCGCCATATACACCGACCACCAGAGACCGGATGTACCGCCATAACACCACCACCAGACCATGTACCGCCATACACCGACCACCAGAGACCGGATGTACCGCCATAACCACCACCAGAGACCGATGTACCGCCATACACCAACCACCAGAGACCGATGTACCGCCATACACCAACCACCAGGACCGATGTTACCGCCATACACCGACCACCAGAGACCGGATGTACCGCCATACACCAACCACCAGAGACCAGATGTACCGCCATACACCACCACCAGAGACCAGGATGTCCGCCATACACCAACCACCGAGTATGCCATACACCAACCACCAGAGACCAGATGTACCGCCATACACCTAACCACCAAGACCGGATGTACCGCCATACACACCACCAGGACCGATGTACCGCCATACACCAACACAGAACCGATGTACCGCCAACACCAACACAGAGACCGATGTTCCGCCATACACATGACCACCAGGACCGATGTACCGCCATACACCACCACCGACGATGTACCGACCATATACACCAACCACCAGAGACCGGATGTACCCAATACACCAACCACCAGAGACCGGATGTACCGCCATACACGACCACCAGAGACCGATGTACGCCATACACCACCACCAGGGACCGGATGTACCGCCATACACCACCACCAGAGACCGATTACCGCCATACACAACCACCAGAGACCGGATGTACCGCCATACAACCACAAGACCAGATGTACCGCCATACACCACCACCAGGACCGGATGTACCGCCCTATACACCGACCACCAGAGACCGGATGTACCGCCATACACCAACCACCAGAGACCGGATGTTCCGCCATACAATGACCACCAGAGACCAGATGTACCGCCATACACCGACCACCAGGACCGGATGTACCGCCATACACCAACCAATGTACCGCCATAACACCGACCACCAGGACCGGATGTACCGCCATAACCAACGAGATGTACCGCCATACACCAACCACCAGGACTGGATGTTTCCGCCATACACTGACCACCAGGAACCGGATGTACCGCCATACACCAACCACCAGGGTCCAGATGTACCGCCATACACCGACCACCAGGACCGATGTACCGCCATACACCAACCAGATGTACTGCCATACACCAACCACCAGAGACCAGATGTACCGCCATACACTGGCCACCAAGACCAGATGTACCGCCATACACTGACCACCAGGACCGGATATACCGCCATACACCAACCACATGTACCGCCATATACACCGACCACCAAGACCAGATTTACCGCCATACACTGACCACCAGAGACCGGATGTACCGCCATACACCAACCACATGTACCGCCATATACACCAACCACCAGAGACCGGATGTACCACCATATACACCGACCACCAGAGACCGGATGTACCAGCAATACACCAACCACCAGGGACCGGATACACCACGGCGTGGTGTGATGTCACAGAGTGATCTCGGTTATTTACTCACCCGTCATCTGTGGAGATTGTGGCCAATTTCGCAGTGTGCTGACACTCAGGGCACTGATGGTGGCGCTCACCTCCAGGGTCTCCACAGAGCGCAGCAAGTAACAGATCTCCTTCACGGCTTCCAGGACCCGGCCGACACCAGAAGACTGACGAGAAGAACAATCAGATTACACGCCGTGCATTATAATAACGCCCTCTAGTCTGATAATCCTGTGTATCACAGCAGCGCCCCCCCGTAATGGCACCTCGTCCATAATAAAGATCTCAATGGTGGAGGCCATTACTGTATGGGGTAGAAATGGTGGAGGCTATTACTGTATGGGGTAGAAATGGTGGAGACTATTACTGTATGGGGCAGAAATGGTGGAGGCTATTACTGTATGGAGTAGAAATGGTGGAGACTATTACTGTATGGGGTAGAAATGGTGGAGGCTATTACTGTATGGGTAGAAATGGTGGAGGTTATTACTGTATGGGGTAGAAATGGTGGAGACTATTACTGCATGGGGCAGAAATGGTGGAGTCTATTACTGTATAGGGTAGAAATTGTGGAGGCTATTACTGTATATAGGGTAGAAATGGTGGAGGCTATTACTGTATGGGGTAGAAATGGTGGAGGCTATTACTGTATGGGGTAGAAATAGTGGAGGCTATTACTGTATATAGGGTAGAAATGGTGGAGCGTATTACTGTATGGGGTAGAAATGTTGGAGGCTATTACTGTATGGGGTAGAAATGGTGGAGGCCATTACTGTATGGGGTAGAAATGGTGGACGCTATTACTGTATGGGGTAGAAATGGTGGATGCCATTACTGTATGGGGTAGAAATGGTGGAGGCTATTACTGTATGAGGTGGAAATGGTGGAGGGCTATTACTGTATGGGGCGGAAATGGTGAGGGCTATTACTGTATGGGTAGAAATGGTGGAGGCTATTACTGTATGGTGTAGAAATGGTGGAGGCTATTACTGTATGGGGTAGAAATGGTGGAGGCTATTACTGTATGGGGTAGAAATGGTGGAGGCTATTACTGTATGGGGTAGAAATGGTGGAGGCTATTACTGTATGGGGTAGAAATGGTGGAGGCTATTACTGTATGGAGTAGAAATGGTGGAGGCTATTACTGTATGGGGTAGAAATGGTGGAGGCTATTACTGTATGGGGTAGAAATGGTGGAGACTATTACTGTATGGGGTAGAAATGGTGGAGTCTATTACTGTATGGGTAGAAATGGTGGAGGCTATTACTGTATGGGGTAGAAAATGGTGGAGGCTATTACTGTATGGGGTAGAAATGGTGGAGGCTATTACTGTATGGGGTAGAAATGGTGGAGGCTATTACTGTATGGGTAGAAATGGTGGAGGCTATTACTGTATGGGTAGAAATGGTGGAGGCTATTACTGTATGGGGTAGAAATGGTGGAGGCTATTACTGTATGGGGGTAGAAATGGTGGAGGCTATTACTGTATGGGGTAGAAATGGTGGAGGCTATTACTGTATGGGGTAGAAATGGTGGAGGCTATTACTGTATGGGTAGAAATGGTGAAGAGGGCTAATTAACTGTATGGGGTAGAAATGGTGGAGGCTATTACTGTATGGGTAGAAATGGTGGAGGCTATTACTGTATGGGGTAGAAATGGTGGAGGCTATTACTGTATGGGTAGAAATGGTGGAGGCTATTACTGTATGGGTAGAAATGGTGGAGGCTATTACTGTATGTGGTAGAAATGGTGGAGGCTATTACTGTATGGGTAGAAATGGTGGAGCTATTACTGTATGGGGTAGAAATGGTGGAGCTATTACTGTATGGGGTAGAAATGGTGGAGGCTATTACTGTATGGGTAGAAATGGTGGACTTGAACTATTACTATTATGGGGTAGAAATGGTGGAGGCTATTACTGTATGGGGTAGAAATGGTGGAGGCTATTACTGTATGAGGGTAGAAATGGTGGAGCTATTACTGTATGGGGTAGAAATGGTGGAGGCTATTACTGTATGGGGTAGAAATGGTGGAGGCTATTACTGTATGGGGTAGAAATGGTGGAGGCTATTACTGTATGGGTAGAAATGGTGGATGCTATTACTGTATGGGGTAGAAATGGTGGAGGCTATTACTGTATGGGGTAGAAATGGTGGAGGCTATTACTGTATGGGTAGAAATGGTGAGGCTATTACTGTATGGGGTAGAAATGGTGGAGGCTATTACTGTATGGGGTAGAAATGGTGGAGGCTATTACTGTATGGGGTAGAAATGGTGGAGGCTATTACTGTATGGGGTAGAAATGGTGGAGGCTATTACTGTATGGGGTAGAAATGGTGGAGCTATTACTGTAATGGGGGTAGAAATGGTGGAGGCTATTACTGTATGGGTAGAAATGGTGGATGCTATTACTGTATGTGGTAGAAATAGTGGAGGCTATTACTGTATGGGTAGAAATGGTGGAGGCTATTACTGTAATAGGGTAGAAATGGTGGAGCGCTATTACTGTATGGGTAGAAATGGTGGAGGCTATTACTGTATGGGTAAAATGGTGGAGGCTATTACTGTATATAGGGTAGAAATGGTGGACGCTATTACTGTATGGGGTAGAAAACGGTGGAGGCTATTACTGTATGGGTAGAAATGGTGGAGGCTATTACTGTATGGGTAGAAATGGTGGAGACTATTACTGTATGGGTAGAAATGGTGGAGTCTATTACTGTATGGGGTAGAAATGGTGGAGGCTATTACTGTATGGGGTAGAAATGGTGGAGGCTATTGTTTGAGGGCAGAAATGGTGGATGCTATTACTGTATGGGGTAGAAATGGTGAGGCTATTACTGTATGGGTAGAAATGGTGGAGGCTATTACTGTATGGGGTAGAAATGGTGGAGGCTATTGTATGAGGGCAGAAATGGTGGAGCTATTACTGTATGAGGGTAGAAATGGTGGAGGCTATTACTGTATGGGGTAGAAATGTGGAGGCTATTACTGTATGGGGTAGAAAAGGTGGAGTATTATTGTATGGGTAGAAATGGTGGAGGCTATTACTGTATGGGGTAGAAACGGTGGAGCTATTACTGTATGGGTAGAAATGGTGGACGCTATTACTGTATGGGTAGAAATGTGGAGGCTATTACTGTATGGGGTAGAAATGGTGGAGGCTATTACTGTATGGGGTAGAAATGGTGGAGGCTATTACTGTATGGGGTAGAAATGGTGGAGGCTATTACTGTATGGTAGAAATGTGGAGGCTATTACTGTTGGGGTAGAAATGGTGGAGGCAATTACTATATGGGTAGAAATGGTGGAGGCTATTACTGTATATCGGGTAGAAATGTGGCGCTATTACTGTATGGGGTAGAAATGGTGGATGCTATTACTGTATGGGTAGAAATGGTGGAGGCTATTGTTGAGGCAGAAATGGTGGAGCTATTACTGTATGAGGGTAGAAATGGTGGATGCTATTACTGTATGGGGCAGAAATGGTGGAGACTATTACTGTATGGGGTAGAAAGGTGGAGTATTATTGTATGGGGTAGAAATGGTGGAGGCTATTACTGTATGGGTAGAAATGGTGGAGGCTATTACTGTATGGGTAGAAATGGTGGACGCTATTACTGTATGGGTAGAAATGTGGAGGCTATTACTGTATGGGGTAGAAATGGTGGAGGCTATTACTGTATGGGTAGAAATGGTGGAGGCTATTACTGTATGGGGTAGAAATGGTGAGGCTATTACTGTATGGGGTAGAAATGGTGGAGGCTATTACTGTATGGGTAGAAATGGTGGAGCTATTACTGTATGGGGTAGAAATGGTGGACGCTATTACTGTATGGAGTAGAAATGGTGGTGGCTATTACTGTATGTGGTAGAAATGGTGGAGGCTATTATTGTATGGGGTAGAAATGGTGGAGGCTATTACTGTATGGGGTAGAAATGGTGGAGGCTATTACTGTATGGGGTAGAAATGGTGGAGGCTATTACTGTATGGGGTAGAAATGGTGGAGGCTATTACTGTATGTGGTAGAAATGGTGGAGGCTATTACTGTATGGAGTAGAAATGGTGGAAGCTATTACTGTATATAGGGTAGAAATGGTGGAGACTATTACTGTATCGGTAGAAATGGTGGACACTATTACTGTATGGGGTAGAAATGGATGCTATTACTATATGGGGGTAGAAATGGTGGAGGCTATTACTGTATGGGGTAGAAATAGTGGAGGCTATTACTGTATAGGGTAGAAATGGTGGAGGCTATTACTATATAGGGTAGAAATGGTGGAGGCTATTACTGTATGGGGTAGAAATGGTGGAGGCTATTACTGTATGGGGTAGAAATGGTGGACGCTACTACTGTATAGGGTAGAAATGGATGCTATTACTGTGTAGGGTAGAAATAGTGGAGGCTATTACTGTATAGGGTAGAAATGGTGGAGGCCTTTACTGTATAGGGTAGACATGGTGGAGGCCATTACTGTATAGGGTAGACATGGTGGAGGCTATTACTGTATAGGGTAGAAATGGTTGAGGCTATTACTGTATAGGGTAGAAATGGTGGAGGCTATTACTGTATAGGGTAGAAATGGTGGAGACTATTACTGTATAGGGTAGAATTGGTGGAGGCTATTACTGTATAGGGTAGAAATGGTGGAGGCTATTACTGTATAGGGTAGAAATGGATGCTATTACTGTGTAGGGTAGAAACAGTGGAGGCTATTACTATATAGGGTAGAAATGGTGGAGGCCATTACTGTATAGGGTAGAAATGGTGGAGGCCATTACTGTATAGGGTAGAAATGGTGGAGGCTATTACTGTATAGGGTAGAAATGGTGGAGGCTATTACTGTATGGGGACAGAAATGGTGGACGCTACTATATTATAGTGTGCACTAGCTGTGTGGGACATACTACTGTCCCACATATGAGGCTGCTGGCTGTGGGGGACAATACTGGGGGCTGCTGGCTCTAGGGGAACATAATACTTGAGGGCTGCTTGCTGTGGAACACATAATACTGGGAGTTGCTGACTGTGGGGAACATACTACTGGGAGCTGCTGGCTGTGGGGGACATACTACTGGGAGCTGCTGGTTGTGGAGGACATACTACTGGGAGCTGCTGACTGTGGGGGTCATACTACTGGGAGCTGCTGGCTGTGGGGGACATACTACTGGGAGCTGCTGGCTGTGGGGACATACTACTGGGCGCTGCTGGCTGTGGGGGACATACTAGGGGTAGGGGCTATAGAAGTCCATGGCATAGGGATGTTGGGTAGGGGCAGATCTAGGGTGGGGGCTACTACTGGGAGCTGCTGGCTGTGGGGGATATACTACTGGGAGATGCTGGTTGTGGGAGACATACCACTGGGAGCTGCTGACTGTGGGGAACATACTACTGGGAGCTGCTGGCTGTGGAGGACATACTACTGGGAGCTGCTGGTTGTGGGGGACATACTACTGGGAGCTGCTGGCTGTGGGGGACATACTACTGGGAGCTGCTGGCTGTGGGAGACATACCACTGGGAGCTGCTGGCTGTGGGAGACATACTACTGGGAGCTGCTGGCTGTGGGGGTCATACTACTGGGAGCTGCTGGCTGTGAGGGACATACTATTGGGAGCTGCAGGCTGTGGGGGGACATACTACTGGGAGCTGCTGGCTGTGGGGGGACATACTACTGGGAGCTGCTGGCTGTGGGGGGACATACTACTGGGAGCTGCTGGCTCTGGGGGACATACTAATGGAAGCTGCTGGCTGTGGGGGACATACTACTGGAGGCTGCTGGCTGTGGGGGACATACTACTGGGAGCTGCTGGCTGTGGGAGACATACCACTGGGAGCTGCTGGCTGTGGGAGACATACTACTGGGAGCTGCTGGCTGTGGGGGTCATACTACTGGGAGCTGCTGGCTGTGAGGGACATACTACTGGGAGCTGCAGGCTGTGGGGGGATATACTACTGGGAGCTGCTGGCTGTGGGGGGACATACTACTGGGAGCTGCTGGCTGTGGGGGGATATACTACTGGGAGCTGCTGGCTGTGGGGGGACATACTACTGGGAGCTGCTGGCTGTGGGGGACATACTAATGGGAGCTGCTCGCTCTGGGGGGACATACTACTGGAGCTGCTGGCTGTGGGGGACATACTACTGGAGGCTGCTGGCTGTGGAGGACATACTTCTGGAGGCTGCTGGCTGTGGAGGACATACTACTGGAGGCTGCTGGCTGTGGGGCAAACTACTGGAGGCTGCTGGCTTGAGGGACTATAATTCTGGGGTCTGGCTGTGGGGGAGTGGGCATAGTCTTGGGGGATTCTGGCTGTAGGGAACATTAAGTGGCTAGCTATGGGGAACATTACAATAGGGGCTGGCAATGAAGACCATCCTGTATAGTGGGTTGTGGGGGACATAATACTGAAGGCTGTGAAGACCATCCTATACAGGGGTGGTAGGGGACATAATACTGGGGGCTGTGAAGACCATCCTGTACAGGGGGCTGTAGGGAACATAATACTGGAGGCTGTGAAGACCATCCTGTACTGGGGCGGTAGGGGAAATAATACTGAGGGCTGTGAAGACCATCCTGTACTGGGGCGGTAGGGGACGTAATACTGGAGGCTGTGAAGACCATCCTGTACAGGGGGCTGTAGGGGAAATAATACTGGCGGCTGTGAAAACCATCCTGTACAGGGGGCTGTAGGGGAAATAATATTGGGGGCTGTGAACTCCATCCTGTACAGGGGGCTATAGGGGACGTAATACTGGGGGCTGTGAACACCATCCTGTACAGGGGCGGTAGGGAATGTAATACTCGGGGCTGTGAACACCATCCTGTACAGGGGCGGTAGGGGACATAATACTGGGGGCTGTGAAGACCATCCTGTACAGGGGCGGTAGGGGACATAATTCTAGGGGCTGTGAAGACCATCCTGTACAGGGGCAGTAGCGGACATAATTCTAGGGGCTGTGAAGACCATCCTGTACAGCGGCGGTAGGGAACATAATACTTGGGGCTGTGAATACCATCCTGTACAGGGGCGGTAGGGGACGTAACACTAGGGGCTGTGAAGACCATCCTGTACAGGGGCGGTAGGGGATGTAATACTGGGGGCTGTGAAGACCATCCTGTACAGGGGGCTGTAGGGGATGCAATACTGGAGGCTGTGAAGACCATCCTGTATAGGAGCGGTAGGGGACGTAATACTGGAGGCTGTGAAGACCATCCTGTACTGGGGCGGTAGGGGAAATAATACTGAGGGCTGTGAAGACCATCCTGTACTGGGGCGGTAGGGGACATAATACTCGGGGCTGTGAACACCATCCTGTACAGGGGCGGTAGGGGACATAATACTGGGGCTGTGAACACCATCCAGTACAGGGGCGGTAGGGGACATAATACTGGGGGCTGTGAAGACCATCCTGTACTGGGGCGGTAGGGGAAATAATACTGAGGGCTGTGAACACCATCCAGTACAGGGGCGGTAGGGGACATAATACTGGAGGCTGTGAAGACCATCCTGTATAGGAGCGGTAGGGGACGTAATACTGGAGGCTGTGAAGACCATCCTGTACTGGGGCGGTAGGTTAAATAATACTGAGGGCTGTGAAGACCATCCTGTACTGGGGCGGTAGGGGACATAATACTCGGGGCTGTGAACACCATCCTGTACAGGGGCGGTAGGGGACATAATACTGGGGGCTGTGAACACCATCCAGTACAGGGGCGGTAGGGGACATAATACTGGGGGCTGTGAAGACCACCCTGCACAGGGGCGGTAGGGAAAATAATACATGCACTACCGACCCCATTCCCTCACATCTCCTCCAGTCTCTCTCTCCAGTTGTCACAACTCACCTAACTACAATCTTTAATCTCTCACTCTCCTCTGGCATTTTCCCATCCTCCTTCAAACACTCCATCATTACTCCATTACTAAAGAAACCCGCTCTCGACCCTTCCTGCACAAACAACTACAGACCGGTCTCCAATCTCACCTTCATCTCTAAACTCTTGGAGCGCCTAGTCTACTCCCGCCTCACCCGTTACCTCTCCACTTACTCCCTCCTAGACCCTTCACAGTCCGGCTTCCGCCCCCTACATTCGACTGAAACTGCACACATCAAAGTGACCAATGACCTTCTTACAGCAAAACGTAACGGCGACCACTCTCTGCTCATTCTACTCGACCTTTCTGCAGCTTGCGACACTGTTGACCACCGTCTCATACTGTCTAGGCTCCAGTCACTAGGTATTAAGGACAAGGTTCTCTCCTGGTTCTCCTCCTATCTTTCTGACCGCTCCTTCAGTGTTTTGTTCTCTGGCTCCACGTCATCTCCTCTTCCTCTCACTGTCGGTGTACCCCAGGGCTCAGTCCTTGGCCCCCTTCTCTTCTCTCTCTACACGGCCCCAATTGGACAGACCATCAGCAGATTTGGCTTTCAGCACCATCTTTATGCTGATGACACAACTATACACGTCATCCCCCGACCTTACCCCCGCTGTTCTACAGAACACCACCGACTGTCTGTCCGCAGTCTCCAACATCATGTCCGCTATCTATCTGAAACTCAACCTCTCCAAGACTGAACTCCTTCTGCTCCCGCCGTCTACTAACCTCCCTAAATCTGACATTTCCCTCTCTGTGGGTGGCACCATAATAACACCCCGGCAGCAGGCTCGCTGTATGGTGTTATGTCTGACACCAATCTCTCCTTCACCTCCCATATACAACCTCTTGCCACCTACACCTAAAGAACATCTCTAGAATCCGCCCTTTTCTCACCATGGAAACAACAAAAACCCTCACTGTCGCCCTGATCCACTCCCGCCTGGACTACTGCAACGCTCTATTACTTGGCCTCCCCATTACTCGACTATCCCCTCTCCAGTCCATCCTTAATGCAGCAGCCAGGGTCATCCATCTGGCTAATCGGTACTCGGACGCGTCCGCTCTTCGCCAATCCTTACACTGGCTGCCCATTCATTATAGGATCCAATTCAAAGTACTGGTTCTCACCCACAAAGCTCTCCACAGTGCAGCACCCCCCTACATCTCCTCCCTCATTTCTATCTATCGGCCTAACCGACTGCTGCGCTCTGCAAATGACTTTCGACTAACCTCTGCACTAATCCGTACCTCCCACTCCGACTCCAAGACTTCTCCCGCGCTGCGCCAATCTTCTGGAATGCTCTACCCCAAGAAATTAGGACTATCCACAATTTGCATGGTTTCAGGCGCTCCCTCAAAACACATTTGTTCAGAGTGGCCTATCACATTCACTAACCAAAGTCGTTCTATGTTTAAGTGTGTGTGTGTAGCCCATTCACTATCTCCATCCATCCCTCACTCCCTCAAGATGGCTGGACCATCATTGTAAATGCACCATTGTATATACACACCTGTACTTTGTATCTCCCCCACCTCATTGTAGATTGTAAGCTCTCACGAGCAGGGGCGGCTTATTTTGCTTTAATTATTGTATTGTTAACGTTGTTACCTATGACTTGTGTTTTGAAACTGTTAAACTGTAAAGCGCTGCGGAATATGTTGGCGCTATATAAATAAAGATTATTATTATTATTATTATTACTGAGGGCTGTGAAGACCATCCTGTACTGGGGCGGTAGGGGACATAATACTCGGGGATGTGAACACCATCCTGTACAGGGGCGGTAGGGGGACATAATACTGGGGGCTGTGAAGACCATCCTGTACAAGGGCGGTAGGGGACGTAATACTGGGGGCTGTGAACACCATCCTGTACAGGGGCTGTAGGGGGACATAATACTGGGGGCTGTGAAGACCATCCTGTACAGGGGCTGTAGGGGACGTAATACTGGGGGCTGTGAACACCATCCTGTACAGGGGCGGTAGGGACATAATACTGGGGGCTGTGAAGACCATCCTGTACAGGGGCTGTAGGGGACGTAATACTGGGGGCTGTGAAGACTATCCTGTACAGGGGCTGTAGGGGACGTAATACTGGGGGCTGTGAAGACCATCCTGTACAGGGGCTGTAGGGGACGTAATACTGGGGGCTGTGAACACCATCCTGTACAGGGGCTGTAGGGGACGTAATACTGGGGGCTGTGAAGACTATCCTGTACAGGGGCAGTAGGGGACATAATACTGGGGGCTGTGAAGACCATCCTGTACAGGAGCGGTAGGGGACGTAATACTGGGGGCTGTGAAGACTATCCTGTACAGGGGCTGTAGGGGAACGTAATACTGGAGGCTGTGAAGACCATTCTGTACAGGGGCTGTAGGGGGACATAATACTGGGAGTTGTGAAGACCATCCTGTACAGGGGCTGTAGGAGGACATAATACTGGAGGTTGTGAAGACCATCCAGTACAGGGGGATGTAGGGGACATAATACTGGGGGCTGTGAAGACCATCCTGTACAGGGGCGGTAGGGGACATAATACTGGGGGCTGTGAAGACCATCCTCTACAGGGGCTGAAGGGGGACATAATACTGGGGGTTGTGAAGACCATCCTGTACAGGCGGATGTAGGGGACATAATGCTGGGGGCTGTGAACACCATCCTGTACAGGGGCGGTAGGGGATGTAATACTGGGGGTTGTGAAGACCATCCTGTACAGGGGCGGTAAGGGATGTAATACTGGGGGTTGTGAAGACCATCCTGTACAGGGGTGGTAGGGGACATAATACTGGGGCTGTGAAGACCATCCTGTACAGGGGCTGTAGGGGACATAATACTGGGGGTTGTGAATACCATCCTGTACAGGGGCTGTAGGGGACATAATACTGGGGGCAGTGAAGACCATCCTGTACAGGGGCGGTAGGGGACATAATACTGGGGGCTGTGAAGACCATCCTGTACAGGGGCTGAAGGGGGACATAATACTGGGGGTTGTGAAGACCATCCTGTACAGGCGGATGTAGGGGACATAATGGTGGGGGCTGTGAACACCATCCTGTACAGGGGCGGTAGGGGATGTAATACTGGGGGTTGTGAAGACCATCCTGTTCAGGGGCGGTAAGGGATGTAATACTGGGGGTTGTGAAGACCATCCTGTACAGGGGCTGTAGGGGACAAAATACTGGAGGCTGTGAAGACCATCCTGTACAGGGGCGGTAGGGGACATAATACTGGGGCTGTGAAGACCATCCTGTACAGGGGGCTGTAGGGGATGTAATACTGGGGCTGTGAAGACCATCCAGTATAGGGGGCTGTAATACTGGAGGCGGTGAAGACCATCCTGTACATGGGGCGGTAGGGGATGTAATACTAGGGGCTGTGAAGACCATCCAGTATATGGGGCTGTAATACTGGGGGCGGTGAAGACCATCCTGTACAGGGGCAGTAGGGAACGTAATACTGGGGGCTGTGAACACCATCCTGTACAGGGGCGTTAGAGGACGTAATACTGGGGGCTGTGAACACCATCCTGTACAGGGGCGGTAGGGGACATAATACTGGGGGCTGTGAAGACCATCCTGTACAGGGACGGTAGGGGACATAATACTGGGGGCTGTGAACACCATCCTGTACAGGGGCGGTAGGGGACGTAATATTGGGGGCTGTGAATACCATCCTGTACAGGGGCGGTAGGGGACATAATACTGGGGGCTGTGAATACCATCCTGTACAGGGGCGGTAGGGGACATAATACTGGGGGCTGTGAAGACCATCCTGTACAGGGGCGGTAGGGGACATAATACTGGGGGCTGTGAATATCATCCTGTACAGGGGCGGTAGGGGACATAATACTGGGGGCTGTGAAGACCATCCTGTACAGGGGCGGTAGGGGACATAATACTGGGGGCTGTGAATACCATCCTGTACAGACTCATACTTTGTACTGATGAGGGGCAATACCCCGAAACACCATGTCTGCAAATAGAGATTTTGATTTGGCTTTATCCTAAGTCATACTGAATGGCTCCTTAAAGGCTGGATAGTGACTTCTAGGATTGCTGCTTTCAACAGGTGGCGCAATAGAGTTCTCTGTGAAGAGGCAATTTGCATATTTAATGTCTCAGAGGAGAATTGTACAGTGAATAAGCCTCCTTTCATTGGCATGTCAGGACCGATATGTCACGCTACACAAGGAGAAAAGTTACGTCTTCATTTAGGTATAAAGATGGCTACTCTTAGTATACAACTGTACACACCAGTTTGGAAGTGATGGTCAGTCTTTTGCTATTTGTATACACTATAAGCAGAGCTCCTGTGTATAATGTAACTGTTTATCACTGTATTACCTGTACACTATACACTATATACAGAGCTCCTGTGTATAATGTCACTGGTGATCACTGTATTACCTGTACACTATATACAGAGCTCCTGTGTTTAATGTCACTGGTGATCACTGTATTACCTGTACACTATATACAGAGCTCCCGTGTATAATGTCACTGGTGATCACTGTATTACCTGTACACTATATACAGAGCTCCTGTGTATAATGTCACTGGTGATCACTGTATTACCTGTACACTATATACAGAGCTCCTGTGTATAATGTCACTGGTGATCACTATTACTTGTTGTGATGATACGGGAAGCTCCATGTCTTGTGCTGTGCAGAACTACAGTCCTCATTTTTTTTTTTTACTGCTGACAGCCCACAGAGCAAAGTCCCCCCTCCCTCTCTCACGCTTCTCATCAACCCCATGTGTAACCTGAGCTACCAGTGCTGGAGTTTCCCGCCTCACCGCAGGGGTCCCCATTGTCTTCACATGTGCTTTCCTTTCCTAGCAGCCATTATGAGGATTCATTCTTTTGGCTTATAACACGGTGGGAATTTGCGTCAGAAGCACGAAAGTTACTGGTTTGAATCATGCGCCGACCGGCATCGTTCCCGTGGTACTGGTGAACCCGTAACTCCAACAGAACCCGAGAAATGGAATTCTCGGGTGCCCCATGAACTAGCCCACCCAAGTGTGGGCTCATTGGAACCGTCATTTCAAAGTAAGATCATTGATAGGTCTGCCATTATTCTGCTAGAGTTCCCCGCTGAGTTATGGTCCTTTATGATATTTCAGAGCTCAAACCATAGCTTTTAGCCTGGGGAGGTGGCCAGAAAACCATCCCCTTTTGTGAGGTCAGCAGCCCACATGTATAAGTCTGGCTGTGAGCCCCCTTGGTCAGTCCATGCTGTGACGTCCTGACTAAGAGATCTGCAAATGAACTATGACGTGTGGCTCCTTCCCCAGCCTGGCTTGCCTGTAAATGATATAACTCCCATGTGAGTGATTTTCATCTTTAATCCTATTTTATTTCTAACTGTATTGTACATAACGATATTGTCTCAACTTGTTACCTTTTTTTTTTATAAGCACTGCCTGTTTCTTTAAGGAATAAACCTATAAAATTATTAGTTTGTTTCTCCTGCTCTATAAACGAATTTGCACGTGCCTGAAGTACTACGCTACTGTTTTGGGGTTGCTACGGACCCTCTTGATAAATTGTTCCTAAAGTAAACCGTAGCTGGTGGCATCTTAAAAGGAAGGGGTGTAAAGTGTTAATCTATTGGGTGGCGCTGGCAGTGACGGAGCGGATTTTATAAGTGTATTGCCTGGCCGCGGCCCGGAGTAATTATAATTCCCTCACTGCAGCGTGCCCAATAGCCAGCACACATCCAAGTGACCCGTCTGGTGACTAATTATCCTAGGTGCAGTACACTGACTGACCTGAGGGTAAGGGGGGGCGCCAGAGAGCTGCAAGCTCCTAAAGGGAAGTGGGATAATTATAAATCCCTGCAGTTTACTGGGTCGTACGGCAGCAGCTGTCGTGTGTGTGCGCGTTTTCGTCACATTTGCGGCACGGAGGGATCACAAGCCGTGATACCCCGGGCTACCGTGTGGCGGACCGTGTGCCCGTTTCATCACATGTGGTGGCAGAGCGGTGGGATTATAGAGCATTAGTGATCTGGTTTGAGCAATCATTCCATTCACTAAAAAACTTGCACGGTTCTTCAGGGACCCTGCAACTAAAGTTTTGGAGAACAGACTCAGTGTTTATTAGTCCTGAGACAATTGTGTGTACTTGCGGTTACCCCTCCCTTTCTCTTTGTTTTCTATCCTATCTTTTATTTGGCAAACATGGCTACAATAGGAGCAAGTTGGTACGGACAGCAGAGCAAGGACACTCTTGTAGGAATCTGCAAGTACCACGGCCTTGTCCACACGAACCGAACCAAAAGCCAACTGGTCCAGGCCCTGAAGGAGCTGGGCGAGCATCGGAGCGTGTCGGGCGCAGGAGCCGGCCCAAGCCAAGGTGGTGCTGCAGCAGAGGCCCAAACCCTGCATGCTTACACCCAGGGCGGGTTGGACCCTTACCTGCAGGCGGCCCTGGAGGGACTCCCCGCTGACAACCGGGAAGAACGCCTGAGGCTGATCCAGCAAGCTCAAGAGAGAGCCGACCAGCGAGAGGCCAAACAGCGGGAGGCTGAGAGAGCCGAGCGGGAAGCTCAGAGAGCCCATGAACTGGAGCTGCTCAGACAAGAGGCAATGCCCTCCACAGCCCAGAGCGGTACACCCAGCAGCTCTCAGAGTCCGAAGCCCCGGCCGGAGCACTTTCCCGTGCTGGAAAAGGACGGAGACTTGGACACTTTTCTGCGGGCCTTTGAGAAAGTCTGCAGACAGTACCGGCTGCCTGACAACCAATGGGCCAGATACTTGACCCCCGGGCTAAAGGGCAAAGCTCTGGAGGCGTTTGCTTCCCTCACGTCAGATCAAAATGATGACTATGAGGCCATCAAGCAGGCCCTGATCGCCAAGTACCAGCTAACCCCTGAGATATACCGAAAGAAGTTCCGGAACCTCCAACATGGCCCACACGACAGTTATAGCGATGTGGTGCAAGGACTCAGGAACCACTTTGACCAGTGGATCCATGGACTGTCAGTTGACACCTTTGAGGAGCTGAGAGACCTGATGATCAAAGACCAGTTCCTGCATCTGTGCCCAGCTGAGGTCCGACAGTTCATCCTGGACCGAGAACCAGAGGACGCGGTCCTAACAGCACAGATCGCCGACAGCTATGAGGCCAACCGGAAACCCGAGGTGCGGAAGCCCGTCGCCGCCCGCTGGGGAGGGGGTAAGCCTGCAACCAACCCCAGTGCCCCTGCCAGCCGTCCCGCTGGAGGCACTATCCCCTTTGCCAGCGCCAGGCCTACATCCAACCCCCGCCAGTGTTACTCCTGTAAACGGACAGGACACATCAGCGCCACCTGTCCGGAGAGGCAGAAGAACCCCCCAGCCAAGGCCTCCGGGCCCAACACCTCTGTTCTTTTGGTGGGTGGTGTGGTGGGGAGGGTTGATGACAACGTGCAGCCCGTCCGTGTGGGGGCCCGTCTTGCTACAGGCCTCAAGGACACCGGGGCCGAACGAACCCTCATCCGACCCAAACTGGCGGCCCCTGAAGAGTTGATTCCGGGGAAAACCCTAACTGTCACCGGGATTGGGGGCATCCACTACCCCTTGCCGATAGCCCGAGTTTTCATTGACTGGGGTGCCGGGAGCGGGGTGAAGGAAGTGGGGGTGTCCAAAAACCTGCCCACTGATGTTTTATTGGGGACTGATCTGGGGAGGATGGTGGCGTACTATGTCCCTGACATCCCTCCCCAATCTGATAATAAGGTTAACGTTAACCATGATGTTGATGTTGATGATGATGGGAAACTGAATGTGTTACCTGCCAATGCTTTGCGAAGTGATTATGCAACTGATAACCTTTCTTTCCCTAGGAATGATGCTGATAGTGATGTATCTGTGCCATCTGAACCTGTTAACCCTTTCTCTGAAGTGGTAGATGTGTCCACAGGTACAGGAGCGTTCAGCCCCGTCGCTCTGCGGAGTGAGACGGCTGAGGAACCCCTAGCAGGAGCAAACGACAGTGCTCAAGGAAATGGGGAAGTGCATGGGAACCGTGAGGAAGGTGACGCCATGACACTGACCAGTGCCACCGAGGAAGGTAACTGGCCCCTAAGTAGCACTGCACCTGAAGTGTTGGGGGTGGATGGGGAGGTAGAGCCCATAGCAGCGCAGGCTGATGGGTCTGTAGAAATCCCCGGGGAGACTGCATATGTAGCTGCTGTCACCCGCAGTCAGAGTGCCCGGATCGCAGGTAGCGCCCTGCCATCTGGACCCTCCTCCGCTACAGGAGAGACTGAACCAGAGGTGGACCCAGAGCCGGTCCCAGAGGGTCCCAGTGAGGAAGGAACCCTGACGTCACTTCTGGCTGCCTCCAGCCAGGAGTTCCAGGCCTCTCTGCACTCAGATGCGAGCCTGGAGAACTTGAGGCACCTCGCCGAGACGCCCACCTCCGTGACTGATAAGGAGAGGGTGTTCTGGGAACGAGGAAGGCTGTACCGGGAGACAGTACCCGGAGATTCCCAAAAGGAGTGGTTGAGGGAAAAACAGCTGGTCGTCCCGCACCAGTTCCGAGGTGAGTTGTTGAGGATTGCCCATGAGATTCCACTTGCTGGACACTTGGGGATCAGCAAAACTAAGGCACGGCTGTCTCAACACTTCTATTGGCCCAAGATGGGGACAGATGTGACTAACTACTGCCGCTCCTGTATCACCTGTCAAAGAGTGGGGAAGGTGGGGCCTGCTCTTAAGGCTCCCCTGATCCCGTTGCCAGTGATAGAGGAGCCTTTCCAGAGGATCGCGGTGGACATTGTGGGCCCGCTGGCCGTCCCCAGCCGCTCTGGAAAGCAATACATCCTTACTGTGGTAGACTACGCTACCCGGTACCCGGAGGCAGTAGCTCTGTCCTCAACTAAGGCAGATAAGGTGGCGGATGCACTGGTGACCATCTTTTCACGGGTAGGATTTCCCAGGGAGATGCTTACCGATCGAGGGACCCAATTTATGTCTCGCCTAATGAAGGCTCTCTGCAGCAAAATGCAGGTGACGCGTATGGTATCGAGTGCGTATCACCTACAGACCAATGGTTTGTGTGAACGCTTTAACGGTACCCTCAAACAGATGCTCCGCATGCTGGTTGAGACCCAGGGACGCGATTGGGAGCGGTACCTCCCACACCTGCTGTTTGCCTACAGAGAAGTCCCGCAGGCCTCGACAGGGTTCTCCCCCTTTGAGCTCCTGTATGGCAGGCGAGTCCGGGGACCCCTTGGGTTGATAAGAGAATCCTGGGAAGATGAGCCAAACCCCACAGAAGTGTCCATCGTGGATTATGTCATGCGCTTCCGCGACAAGATGCAGACCTTGACGCAGTTGGTGCATGACAACATGACGCAGGCTCAGGCTGACCAGAAGCACTGGTACGACCAGAACGCCCGGGAGCGGACCTACCAGGTGGGTCAAAAGGTGTGGGTGCTGGTCCCTGTACCAAAGGATAAGCTTCAGGCAGCCTGGGAAGGCCCGTACGTCGTGCACCAACGGCTCAACCCAGTCACCTACGTGGTCACGCTTGACCACACTCGGGGTAGGCGCAAGGCCTTTCACGTCAACATGATGAAGGCCCATCACGAACGTGAAGCCTGCGTCCTACCGGTCTGCAACCTGCCCGAGGACGGGGAGGAGGATCCCCTCCTGGACATGCTGGCCCAAGCCAAGGCCAATGGGTCCATTGAGGACCTGGAGGTAAATGCCTCGCTAACCGCCTCCCAGCGGTTGCAGTTGCTGACCACTCTGGAACCCTTCCGGGCCGAGTTCACTAACCGACCCGGAAGGACCAAGTTGGCAGTCCACGAGGTGGACACCGGGAATCACGCCCCGTTACGGCGGACACCTTATCGGATCTCTGAGGAAGTGCAGCAGATTATGCGCCCGGAGATCCAGGAGATGTTGCAGCTGGGGGTGATCCGGCCGTCCAAAAGCGCGTGGGCCTCACCTGTAGTTCTCGTGCCAAAAAAGGATCGGACCACCCGGTTCTGTGTGGACTACAGGGGGCTCAACGCCATTACTACCTCTGATGCGCACCCAATGCCACGCATCGAGGATCTGCTGGAGCGGTTGGCGAATGCCAAGTACATATTCATCATGGATTTAAGCCGGGGATACTGGCAGATTCCCCTGAGCCCTGAGGCGCAGGAGAAATCCGCCTTTATCACCCCTTTTGGACTGTACGAGTCCACGGTCATGCCTTTCGGCATGAAGAATGCCCTGCCACTTTTCAGCGGATGGTCAACCACCTGCTTCAGGGACTGGAGGAGTACGCTGTGGCGTACCTGGACGACATTGCCGTCTTCAGTTCCACCTGGGAGGAACACCTTCAGCATCTCCAGGAGGTGCTCAAGCATATTCGCCAGGCAGGTCTGACCATCAAGCCGGGAAAATGCCAGATGGGCATGAGGGAGGTCCACTACCTGGGGCACCGGGTAGGCGGGGGTTCCATGAGTCCAGAGCCTTAGAAAATGGACGCGATCATGTCCTGGCCCACCCCCAGGACCAAAAAGCAGGTGAAGTCCTTCCTGGGCACTGCAGGGTACTATAGGCGTTTCGTACCGAACTATAGCGCCATTGCAAAACCCTTGACGGACCTCACCAAGGGCGGTCTACCCCAAACAGTCAGCTGGACAGATGGCTGTGAGGCGGCATTCCGAGCTTTGAAAACAGCCCTGTGCAGCTCTCCAGTGTTGAAAGACGTCGACAGCAGTCGGCCATTCCTGGTACAGACTGACGCCAGCGAATTTGGCCTCGGTGCTGTACTCAGCCAGGTTGATTCGGGGAACCAGAAGTACCCCGTGTTGTACCTGAGCCGGAAACTTCTGCCAAGGGAAGTGGCATACTCCACCATCGAGAAGGAGTGCCTGGCCATGGTCTGGGCACTGCAACGTTTGCAGCCCTACCTGTACGGGCTCACCTTCCAGGTGGTCACCGACCACAACCCTCTGAGCTGGCTGCACACAGTGTCCGGAACCAATGGTAGGTTGCTACGCTGGAGCCTTGCCCTACAGCAGTATGATTTTGCCATACAACACAAGAAAGGCAGCGATCATGGGAATGCTGATGGGTTATCACGACATGGCGAACCCGCTGAGGTGCGCATGTCGGATTACCGACAGGTCATGCCTCCGTAGCGCCCTCTAAGGGGGGGAGGTGTGATGATACGGGAAGCTCTATGTCTTGTGCTGTGCAGAACTACAGTCCTCATTTTTTTTTTTTACTGCTGACAGCCCACAGAGCAAAGTCCCCCCTCCCTCTCTCACGCTTCTCATCAACCCCATGTGTAACCTGAGCTACCAGTGCTGGAGTTTCCCGCCTCACCGCAGGGGTCCCCATTGTCTTCACATGTGCTTTCCTTTCCTAGCAGCCATTATGAGGATTCATTCTTTTGGCTTATAACACGGTGGGAATTTGCATCAGAAGCACGAAAGTTACTGGTTTGAATCATGCGCCGACCGGCATCGTTCCCGTGGTACTGGTGAACCCGTAACTCCAACAGAACCCGAGAAATGGAATTCTCGGGTGCCCCATGAACTAGCCCACCCAAGTGTGGGCTCATTGGAACCGTCATTTCAAAGTAAGATCATTGATAGGTCTGCCATTATTCTGCTAGAGTTAGAGTTCCCCGCTGAGTTATGGTCCTTATGATATTTCAGAGCTCAAACCATAGCTTTTAGCCTGGGGAGGTGGCCAGAAAACCATCCCCTTTTGTGAGGTCAGCAGCCCACATGTATAAGTCTGGCTGTGAGCCCCCCTTGGTCAGTCCATGCTGTGACGTCCTGACTAAGAGATCTGCAAATGAACTATGACGTGTGGCTCCTTCCCCAGCCTGGCTTGCCTGTAAATGATATAACTACCATGTGAGTGATTTTCATCTTTAATCCTATTTTATTTCTAACTGTATTGTACATAACGATATTGTCTCAACTTGTTACCTTTTTTTTTTATAAGCACTGCCTGTTTCTTTAAGGAATAAACCTATAAAATTATTAGTTTGTTTCTCCTGCTCTATAAACGAATTTGCACGTGCCTGAAGTACTACGCTACTGTTTTGGGGTTGCTACGGACCCTCTTGATAAATTGTTCCTAAAGTAAACCGTAGCTGGTGGCAGCTTAAAAGGAAGGGGTGTAAAGTGTTAATCTATTGAGTGGCGCTGGCAGTGACGGAGCGGATTTTATAAGTGTATTGCCTGGCCGCGGCCCGGAGTAATTATAATTCCCTCATTGCAGCGTGCCCAATAGCCAGCACACATCCAAGTGACCCGTCTGGTGACTAATTATCCTAGGTGCAGTACACTGACTGACCTGAGGGTAAGGGGGGGCGCCAGAGAGCTGCAAGCTCCTAAAGGGAAGTGGGATAATTATAAATCCCTGCAGTTTACTGGGTCGGACGGCAGCAGCCGTCGCGTGTGTGCGCGTTTTCGTCACATTTGCGGCACGGAGGGATCACAAGCCGTGATACCCCGGGCTACCGTGTGGCGGACCGTGTGCCCGTTTCATCACACTTGTACACTATATACAGAGCCCCTGTGTATAATGTCACTGGTGATCACTGTATTACCTGTACACTATATACAGAGCTCCTGTGTATAATGTCACTGGTGATCCCTGTATTACCTGTACACTATACACTATATACAGAGCTCCTGTGTATAATGTCACTGGTGATCACTATTACTTGTACACTATATACAGAGCCCCTGTGTATAATGTCACTGGTGTTCACTGTATTAACTGTACACTATACACTTTATACAGAGTGCCTGTGTGTAATGTCATTGATAATCCACTATTACTTGTACACAATATACAGTGCTCCTATGTATAATGTCACTGGTGATCACTGTATTATCTGAACACTATATACAAAGCTCATGTGTATTATGTCAATGGTGATCACTGTATTACTTGTACACTGATACTATATACAGAACTCCTGTGTATAATGTCACCGGTGATCACTGTATTACCTGTACACTATATACAAAGCTCCTGTGTATTATGTCAATGGTGATCACTGTATTACCTGTATACTATACACTATATACAGAGCTCCTGTTTATAATGTCACCTGTTATGTTTCGGTAGCTGAGGAGAAACTGCAAAAATAGCAAAGTAGTAATACACCAGAGAGGCTGGAAACTATTGGATTGCAGTACCCTAAACTAACCACCACACTAGAAGTAGCCGTGGAGCGTACCTACGGTGATCCTAGACGCCTCGTCACAGCTGGAGAGATAACTACACCTAAAGGCAGAAAGATGAAAGCTATCTGCCCGGAGCAGAACCCCCAAATAAATAGGAAGCCCCCAAACATGTAATGGCGCTAGACAAGAAGAAAATACGAACACAGACAGAAAATAGAATGAACAAACGCTGGGGCCCAATCTGTCTAGATAGAAAAGTATAGGAAAGAATTCTGACTGCAACCCAAAAAAACTCTGACAAAAATACCAACACTTCTGATTAACAAAAAACCTGAGATCACACGATCTCTACCACCTAAATCAGATTTCTTGTGTAACACACAGAAACTCAGCAAACAAAAAGTGACAAAGGAACAGAGCAAAAGTGCAAACACAAAATGAGCACAATTGCAGCGCCAGACCCCAAAAGGGGACCAGGCTGAAGTCTACTGCTAAGCAGCAAACCAGCTAGGAAAATCCAACCAGAGGAAAAAAACAGCAAATCACTTATCTGAATGAGAGAAGGAATGCAAGCTGAGCTCCAAGCAAGACCAGGAAGAACAATTGATTACCGGCAAGGCTGAAGGGAGTTCAGGTCACTTATATCAGACCATTCAGAGCCAGCTGAAGGCCATTCAGCAATTAGTTCATTACCCTCAGCAACCACCGGAGGGAGCCCCAGCTCAGAAGTCGCCTCCAGAGTATTCTCAACAGTCACCGGTGATCACTGTATTACCTGTACACTGTATACAGAGCTCCTGTGTATAATGTCACTGGTGATCACCGTTTTACCTGGACACTGTATACAGAGCTCCTGTGTATAATGTCACTGTTGATCACTGTATTACCTGTACACTGTATACAGAGCTCCTGTGTATAATGTTACTGGTGATCACTGTATTACCTATACACTATATACAGAGCTTCTGTGTATAATGTCACTGGTGATCACTGTATTACCTGTACACTATACACTATATACAGAGCTCCTGTGTATAGTGTCTCTGGTGATCACTGTATTACCTGTACACTATACACTATATACAGTGCTCCCGTGTATAATGTCACCGGTGATCACTGTATTACTTGTACACTATATACAGAGATCCTGTTTATAATGTCACTGGTGATCAATGTATTACCTGTACACTATACACTATATACAGAGGTCCTGTGTATAATGTCACCGGTGATCACTGAATTACCTGTACACTGTATACAGAGCTCCTGTGTATAATGTCACTGGTGATCACTGTATTACCTGTACACTGACACTATATACAGAGCTCCTGTGCATAATGTCACCGGTGATCACTGTATTACCTGTACACTGACACTGTATACAGAGCTCCCATGTATAATGTCACCGGTGATCACTGTATTACTTGTACACTATATACAGAGCTCCTGTGTATAATGTCACTGCTGATCACTGTATTACCTGTACACTATATACAGTGCTCCCGTGTATAATGTCACCGGTGATCACTGTATTACTTGTACACTATATCACAATAAATATATTGCCTAGATTATGTGGTACTTCCAAACATCAACAAATCCAAAAAGAAACATGGGAAGCTTTATCACCATAAAAGTACAAATTTTATTCAAAATATTTAAAATACATGTGCGGATATAAAAATCCGAAAAATGGGGACAAAAATATGCAGAAAATGGCCCAAAACAGGTACAAGCAAGATAAAGGTATTTTAATAGCACATATATCTATGTTTCATATTCAAAAGCTACATAAGCTAATTAGAAGTAAAGAAATACCAGACAGAATTCGCCATATCCAATAATATGCGTATAGCTAGAGACATCCCTCAAGCAAATATATATATGTGCATAAAACAATCAGAAAAAATCATCATAAACTTGCTCCCCACTAATAGTGCTAGCGTTATAGTACCAATGTGCAAATGCAGAGTCTGCAGCAGGTGCTGTAATGTATGCAAAAGTTTGCATTCAAATGCACAGAGCGATATAGAATATATAGCAAAGTAAACTGCTAGTGGGAGACCATACCTGATAGTGGCCTGGGCACCCATTACTTGTACACTATATACAGAGATCCTGTTTATAATGTCACTGGTGATCAATGTATTACCTGTACACTATACACTATATACAGAGGTCCTGTGTATAATGTCACCGGTGATCACTGAATTACCTGTACACTGTATACAGAGCTCCTGTGTATAATGTCGCTGGTGTTCACTGTATTACCTGTACACTGACAGTATATACAGTGCTCCCGTGTATAATGTCGCCGGTGATCACTGTATTACTTGTACACTATATACAGAGCTCCTGTGTATAATGTCACTGGTGATCAATGTATTACCTGTACACTATATACTGTTATGATTTGGTAGCTGAGGAGAGCAGGCAAAAAAGGAAATACACCAGAGAGGTTGGACTCTATGGGATTGCAGTACCCTGACTAACCACCACAACTAAAGGCAGCTGTGGAGCGTACCTACGTTGGTCCTAGATGCCTCGTCACAGCCTGAGAAGCTAACTACACCTAAAGACAGAAAGAGGAAAACTATCTGCCCCGGAGCAGATCCCCAAAGAACATAGAAAGCCCCCAAACATGTAATGGCGGTTAGACAAGGGAAATACAGACACAGACAGAAAATAGTATGAGCAAACGTTGGGGCCCAAACTTCCTAAATAGAAAAGGATAGGAAGGACACTTACTGCAATCCCAAAAAACCCTGAAAAGTACCAACTCTACTAATTACATAAACACCTGAGATCACACGACCTCTACCACCTAAATTAGTTCTCTGGTGTAACAAAACTAAACAGCAGCCACTGAAAAAACTGGAAAAGGCAAATGAACAAACAACAGTGGCTGAACTAAACTGAGAGGACCCGGCCGACCCCCACAGAAGTGCAGGACAAAATGCAAAAAGCAAGCACAAAAAACTAAAAGAAGAAAATGTCTTATCTGTTAGCAGAAGATGCAGGCACGAAACAGCAAGCTACAAAGTGAACAGGAATCAAAGATGAGACCAGAACAATTGATCACCGGCAACCCTGATGGGAGGGAACCTCCCTTATATAAGACCAGTCAGTAACACCTGATCGCCAATCTTCACAATCTTCATTGGATAGTTCAGTACTGTTTGTAACCACCAGAGGGAGCTTCTGCTCAGAATTCATTTCTAGCACATTCACAACAGTACCCCCCCTTGATGAGGGGTCACCGAACCCTCATTTAAGCAACCAGGTCGGTCAGGATGAGCTCTGTGATACGCACGGATGAGTCTCCTAGCATGGATGTCCGAAGCAAACACCCAAGAATTGTCCTCCTGACCATAACCTCTCCACTTAACCAAATACTGGAGTTTCCGTCTGGAAAAACGAGAATTCAATATTTTCTCAACCACATACTCCAGATTGCCCTCAACCAAAACAGGGTCAGGAGGCACAGCCATAGGAACCACTGGCTCGACAAACCTCTTCAATAAGGACTTGTGGAACACGTTATGGATCTTAAATGTCCCTGGAAGAAGTAAACGAAAGGAAACAGGATTAAGAATCTCCATGATCTTATAAGGTCCAATGAACCTAGGCTTAAACTTAGGAGATGCAACTCTCATAGATATATTTCTTGAGGACAACCAGACCAAGTCCTCCACTTCAAACCGAGGACCATCAGTCCTATGCCGGTTGGCAAACCGCTGGGCCCTCTCCTGAGAGAGGGACAACCTCTCCACTACCTGGTCCTAAATCTGCTGCATACGCTCCACAACAGAGTCAACACCTGGACAGACAGAAGCATCCGTCTGTCCTGAAGAAAATCGAGGGTGAAACCCAAAATTGCAGAAAAATGGAGACATCAAAGTGGCAGAGCTACCCCTATTATTAAGAGCAAACTCAGCCAAAGGCAAAAAAGAGACCCAGTCATCCTGATCAGCAGACCCAAAGCATCTCAATAAGTCTCCAATGTCTGGTTTGTTCTCTCAGTTTGTCCATTGGTCTGAGGATGAAAAGCCGAGGAGAAAGACAATTGAACACCAAGTTTAGAACAAAAAGTCCTCCAAAATCTGGAAACAAACTGGATTCCTCTGTCAGACACAATGTTCTCAGGAATGCCGTGTAACCGAACCACGTGCTGAAGGAACAAAGCCACCAATTCAGAGGAGGAAGGCAACTTAGGTAATGGCACAAGATGTATAATTTTGGAAAACCTATCACAAATACCCAGATAACGGTCATTCTCTGAGAAACAGGGAGGTCGGAAATGAAATCCATAGAGATATGGGTCCATGGTCTCTTGGGCACAGGCAATGGCATCAACAAACCACTAGAGCGAGAGCAAGGCTTGGAGCGAGAGCAAGTCCCGCAGGACTGCACAAATTCCCTGACGTCACGAGACAAAGTAGGCCACCAAAAGGACCGACTAACCAAGTCTCTGGTACCAAAAATTCCGGGATGACCGGCCAACGCGGAACAATGAATCTCAGACATCACACTCTTTTTCCACCGGTCTGGGACAAACAATTTCCCAATAGGGCAGCGCTCGGGTTTATCCTCCTGACACCCTTCCAGAGCCAGTCTCAAATTGGGCGAGATGGCGGAAAGAACTACACCCTCTTTCAAAATAACAGCAGGATCAGATAATTCAGGAGAGTCCGCAAGGAAACTCCTTGAGAGGGTATCCGCCTTAACATTCTTAATGCCAGGTAGAAAGGAAACCATGAAATTAAAACGTGTGAAAAACAAGGCCCACCTGGCCTTCTAGGATTAAGTCACTTGGCTGATTCCAGATAAACCAGATTCTTATGGTCCGTGAGGACCACCACCTGATGTTTGGCTCCCTCCAGCCAATGTCTCCACTCTTCAAAAGCCCACTTCATGGCCAACAACTCCCGATTACCCACGTCATAATTACGTTCAGTTGGAGAAAATTTTCGCGAGAAAAAGGCACAAGGGTTACTTTTAGAGGTCTCTGGATCTCTTTGGGACAAAACGGCACCTGCCCCAATTTCAGAGGCATCAACCTCCACCTGAAATGGCAGAGAAACATCAGGCTGCCGTAGAACAGGAGCAGAAGTGAATCTCTGCTTAAGTTCCTGAAACGCAGAGACTGCCTCAGGAGGCCAATTCACCACATCAGAACCCTTTTTGGTCAAATCAGTCAATGGTTTAACAATAACAGAGAAATTACCAATAAATTTACGATAAAAATTGGCAAAACCCAAGAATCTTTGAAGAGTCTTTAATGAAGTAGGTTGGACCCAATCACAGATGGCCTGAACCTTGACCGGGTCCATTTCAATAACAGATGGGGACAAAATGAATCCCAGAAATTAGATCCTCTGTACGCCAAAAAGACACTTTGATCCCTTCACATACAGAGCATTCTCTCTCAAAATCTGGAACACAGTCCGAACATGTTTCACATGAGAGTCCCAGTCATTAGAAAAAATCAAGATATCATCCAAATAAACAATCAGAAATTTATCCACAAAATCCCTGAAAATGTCATTCATGAAGGACTGGAAGACGGAAGGAGCATTAGTGAGCCCAAAGGGCATCACTAGGTACTCAAAATGCCCCTCTGGGGTATTAAATGCCGTCTTCCATTCATCCCCGTGCTTAATGCGAATAAGGTTGTATGCCCCCCTGAGGTCAAGCTTGGTAAACCAAGTAGCACTTTTCACCCTGGAAAACAGGTCAGAAATCAAGGGTAACGGATATTGATATTTCACAGTGATATTGTTCAAGAGACGATAATCAATACACGGCCTTAATGAACCATCCTTTTTGGCCACAAAGAAAAAACCGGCACCCAAGGGTGAAGAGGATGGTCTGATATGACTCTTCTCCAATGACTCCTTGATATAAGACCGCATAGCGTCATGTTCAGGTACAGACAAGTTAAAAAGGCGACCTTTAGGGAATTTACTACCAGGCACTAATTCAATAGCGCAGTCATAGCTCCTATGGGGGGCAAGGATGCAGATTTACTTTCGCTAAACACATCAGAAAA
This sequence comes from Oophaga sylvatica, assembly GCA_033576555.1. Taxonomy (NCBI): domain Eukaryota; kingdom Metazoa; phylum Chordata; class Amphibia; order Anura; family Dendrobatidae; genus Oophaga; species Oophaga sylvatica. The sequence continues at coordinate 33,927 of JARQOD010001805.1, read as the reverse complement.
ATCAGTCAAAAAGTCAGGAACATTCTGAGCCTGGGGGAGGCCGAAAAAACAGGAGTGTTGGTATTAACACATTGGCAGCCCCAACTGGTTACAGATACAGATTTCCAATCCAAAACAGGATTATGAGACTGTAACCAAGGGAAAACCAGTACGATAATGTCATGCAGATTATACAGCACCAAAAATTTGCAACTCTCCTGATGATCAGGCTCAACCCTCATTATCACCTGAGTAGAGAACTGAGGTTTATTCTCAGCCAAAGGGGTAGAATCGATCCCCAGTAGGGGAATAGACTTCCGTAGGGGTATCAAGGGAAACCCACAACGTTTAGCAAAATCAAAATCCATCAGGTTAATAGCTGCTCCCGAATCAACGATAGCCTGAGCAGAAAATGTGGACAGGGAGCAAATCAGGGTAACAGTCAACAGAAATTTAGTCTGAACACTACCCAAGACAACTGAACGTGCAAAACGTCTTCCCCGCTTAGGACAGACTGAAATAGCATGAGAGGCATCACCACAGTAGAAACATAACCCATTGCGTTTTCGAAACTCATGACGCTGTGCCCCAGAAGCCACTCTATCACACTGCATGGGTTCAGAAGCTGGTTCACAAGGCAACACTATTCCACGCATACCTCTACGCTCACGCAAACGTCTGTCAATTTGAATCGCTAATGACATAGAATCATTGAGACCAGAGGGGACAGGGAATCCCACCATAACATCCTTTACATTCTCTGACAGACCCTTCCGAAAAAAGGCTGCCAAAGCATCGTCATTCCATTTGGTCAGGACTGCCCACCTTCGGAATCTCTGACAGTACAACTCAGCGTCCTCAAGCCCCTGATTTAATGCCAACAAGGCTTTTTCAGCTTGATCAGTGACATTAGGCTCATCGTACAATAACCCCAGAGCCTGAAAAAATGCATCAACATTACTCAAAACAGGAACCCCAGGTATCAGGGAAAAAGCCCAATCCTGAGGATCGCCGCGCAGGAGAGAGATGATAATTTGAACCTGCTGCGCTGCGTTCCCTGAGGACTTAGATTTCAAGGCAAAAAACAACTTACAGTTATTTTTGAAATTCAGAAATTTAGCTCGATCCCCTAAAAACAAATCTGGCATGGGAATCCTAGGTTCCACAACAGGCAACCCTGCAAGATAGGTAGCAATACTCCGAACTTCAGTGGCAAGCTGATCCACACGGCAAGACAACTGTGCAAACTCCATTGAGAGAAAAAAAAAATCCTCCTCAGCATTCAGAGAAACAGAGGGAAAAAAAAAAAAAAATCTCTGACAACTCTGACAATCTTCTTTCTTTAACACTATTTTTCCCTTCTGTGAGTACCATACAAATATCAGTTTTTGGGCCGGTGATACTGTTATGATTTGGTAGCTGAGGAGAGCAGGCAAAAAAGGAAATACACCAGAGAGGTTGGAATCTATGAGATTGCAGTACCCTGACTAACCACCACAACTAAAGGCAGCCGTGGAGCGTACCTACGTTGGTCCTAGACGCCTCGTCACAGCCTGAGAAACTAACTACACCTAAAGATAGAAAGAGGAAAACTATCTGCCCCGGAGCAGATCCCCAAAGAACATAGAAAGCCCCCAAACATGTAATGGCGGTTAGACAAGGGAAATACAGACACAGACAGAAAATAGTATGAGCAAACGCTGGGGCCCAAACTTCCTAAATAGAAAAGGATAGGAAGGACACTTACTGCAATCCCAAAAAACCCTGAAAAGTACCAACTCTACTGTGATGAACGGGCACACAGTCCGCCACACGGTAGCCCGGGGTATCACGGCTTGTGATCCCACCACTGCCACCAATATGTGATGAACGGGCACACGGTCCGCCACACGGTAGCCCGGGGTATCACGGCTTGTGATCCCACCGCTGCCACCAATATGTGATGAAACGGTGCACACACACGACGGCTGCTGCCGTCCGACCCAGTAAACTGCAGGGATTTATAATTATCCCACTTCCACTTAGGAACTTGCAGCTCTCTGGTGCCCCCCTTACCCTCAGGTCAGTCAGGGAACTGCATTTTAGGATAATTAGTCGCCAGACGGGTCACTTGGATGTGTGCTGGCTATTGGGCACGCTGCAGTGAGGGAATTATAATTACTCCGAGCCGCAGCCGGGTAATACACTTATAAAACCAGCTCCGTCACCGCCAACGCCACCCCATAGGTCAACACTTTACACCCCTTTCTTTATAGCTGCCACCAGCCACGGTTTACTTGGAACAATTTATCAAGAGGGTCCGTAGCAACCCCAAAACAGTAGCGTAGTACCTCAGGCGCGTGCAAATTCGTTTATAGAGCAGGAGAATCAAACTAATAATTTTATAGGTTTATTCCTTAAAAAGACAGGCAGTGCTTATACAATATAAAAAGATGGAACAAACTGAGACAATATTGTTATGTACAATACAGTTACAAAATAAACGGGATTAAGAATGAAAGATAACTCACATGATAGTTACATATGCATAGGCAAGCCAGGCTGGGGGAAGGAGCCACACGTCATAGTTCATTTGCAGATCTCTAAAGGTACTGCCACACTAAACAATCCCGCTAGCGATCTCGTTAACATCGCATACTAATGAGATCGATAGCGTGATTGTTATAATATCGCTAGTAGCTGCCTAATTTAGCGATGTCGTTAAGGACGCTATCGCGGTTAGCGATCTCCTTAACGACTTTGGCGGTACAAAAACACCGCACATCGCTAACAAAAAGGTGCCACACTCAGCGATATATGCTCACCAGCGGGACGCCAACGATAAAAATAGAGTCCGGAACGATGAGAACGATGAACGAGATCACAGCAGGGGCCACGTCGCTAGTACATGCCACACACACCGGCGTCACTAACGAGATCGCTAAATAGTGACGTTTTTTAGCGATCTCGTTAGCGGCGCTGTTTAGTGTGGCATACCCTTTAGTCAGGACCTCACAGCAGGGACTGACAAGGGGGGCTCACTGCCAGACTTATACCTGGGGCTGCTGACCTCACGAAAAGGGGAGGGTTTTTCTGGCCACCTCCCAGGGACAGAAGTGTATGATTTGAGCTCTGAAATATCATAAGGACCATAACTCAGCGGGGAACTCTAGCAGAATAATGGCAGACCTATCAATGATCTTACTTTAAAATGACGGTTCCAATGAACCCAAACTTGGATGAGCTAGTTTGTGGGGGATCCGAGAATTCCATTTCTCGGGTTCTGTTGGAGTTACGGGTTGACCAGTACCACGGGAACGATGCCTGTCAGGCGCATGTTTCACAACAGTACTTTCGTGTTTCTAGCGAACGCTCCCACCGTGTGATAACCAAAACAGAATGAAGTCTCCAAAATGGCTGCTATAGAAGGAGAGCACATGTGAAGACAATGGCAACCCCCTACGGTGAGGCGGCAAAACTTCCAGCACTGGTAGCTCAGGTTACACTGAGCTTGACTGCAGGTTGGGAGGGGGGAAGGGAAGCGTGAGCTGCAGAGAAAAGGAGGGAGGGGTAACTTTGCCCTGTGCTTGCAAATGGTGGGAGTTGTAGTACTATGGGGAAAGTTCTGGAAACAGCACAAGAAATGAAGCTTGCAATATCATCACATCTACTAATTACAAAAACACCTGAGATCACACGACCTCTACCACCTAAATTAGTTCTCTGGTGTAACAAAACTAAACAGCAGCCACTGAAAAAACTGGAAAAGGCAAATGAACAAACAACAGTGGCTGAACTAAACTGAGAGGAGCACAAGCCCCCGGAGGGGACCCTGAAGGCCCCCACAGAAGTGCAGGACAAAATGCAAAAAGCAAGCACAAAAAACTAAAAGAAGAAAATGTCTTATCTGTTAGCAGAAGATGCAGGCACGAAACAGCAAGCTACAAAGTGAACAGGAATCAAAGATGAGACCAGAACAATTGATCACCGGCAACCCTGATGGGAGGGAACCTCCCTTATATAAGACCAGTCAGTAACACCTGATCGCCAATCTTCACAATCTTCATTGGATAGTTCAGTACTGTTTGTAACCACCAGAGGGAGCTTCTGCTCAGAATTCATTTCTAGCACATTCACAACAATATACAGTGCCCCATGTATAATGTCACCGGTGATCACTGTATTACTTGTACACTATATACAGAGCTGTGTATAATGTCACTGGTGATCAATGTATTACCTGTACACTGACACTATATACAGAGCTCCTGTGTATAATGTCACCGGTATTCATTGAATTACCTGTACACTGACACTATATACAGAGCTCCTGTGTATAATGTCATTGGTGATCTGTGTATTACCTGTACACTATACACTATATACAGAGGTCCTGAGTATAATGTCAGCGGTGATCATTGAATTACCTGTACACTGTATACAGAGCTCCTGTGTATAGTGTCACCGGTGATCATTGAATTACCTGTACACTGACATTATATACAGAACTCCTGTGTATAATGTCACTGGTGATCACTGTATTACCTGTACACTATATACAGAGCTCTTGTGTATAATGTCACCGGTGATCATTGAATTACCTGTACACTGTATACAGAGCTCCTGTGTATAATGTCACCGGTGATCATTGAATTACCTGTACACTATATACAGAGCTCCCGTGTATAATGTCACCCGTGATCAATGTACTACCTGTAAACTGTATACAGAGCTCCTGTGTATGTCACTAGTGATCACTGTATTACCTATACACTATATACAGAGATCCTGTCTGTAATGTCACTGGTGATCAATGTATTACCTGTACACTATACACTATATACAGAGGTCCTGTGTATAATGTCACCGGTGATCACTGTATTACCTGTACACTGTATACAGAACTCCTGTGTATAATGTCACCGGTGATCACTGTATTACCTGTACACTATATACAGAGCTCCTGTGTATAATGTCAGCGGTGATCATTGAATTACCTGTACACTATATACAGAGCTCCTGTGTATAATGTCACTGGTGATCATTGAATTACCTGTACACTGTATACAGAGCTTCTGTGTATAATGTCACTGGTGATCACTATTACCTATACACTATATACAGAGCTCCTGTGTATAATGTCACCGGTGATCACTGTATTACCTGTACACTATATACAGTGCTCCCGTGTATAATGTCACCGGTGATCATTGAATTACCTGTACTCTGTATACAGAGCTCCTGTGTCACTAGTGATCACTTTAATAGACTGCAATATTGCCAACCCTGAACCAAGGATACGTTTGGAGAAAGCCAGGTAGTAACCCTCTGATCACCTGGCCTTGTACCTAAATGGATTGTCATCTTCCTACACTAGTTGTTACCTCCTCTCTGTGCATGCCACAGGTGGGGTAGTCGGCCCAGGCAGCTCTCAAGTCACAGCTGCTCTTATCCCGTCAGCGGAAGGGCGACTCAGTGCAAAAATTACAATCTTGGGGTATTGTGCTGGGACTGTTCTATGTGTTATAAAGCATTGGCGCACTGTAACCCCTCGCCCTGTGTTGTCGGAGTAGTGGTGCGCCCACGTTAAAGGGAGAGCAGGCGATCAGTGTGATGATCCTTGGTCCACGAGGTTTCGGCTACAGGACCGGGGCGCCCACCTCCCCCCGGGTCTCCATACCAACCAATGACAGATGTGGCCGCTGTCCGCGCGTTGTGTTACCTGGTTACAGAGGACGCCCTGAGCCTGATCTTCGTACTGCGAAACAGCGATGAACAGACGTTTTCTAAAAGACAAAACTGTGGTTTAGTGATAGATATAGTGGCGGCCATATAGGTAATCGCTCTGCCGCACCCCGGAGAGGCGGCTATATAGGTAATCGACCAGCTCCCCCACACTCCGAGTGGTGGCCATATAGGTAATCGCTCTGCCGCATCCCGGAGTGGCGGCCATATAGGTAATCGCCCAGCTCCCCCGCACTCCGGAGTGGTGGCCATATAGGTAATCGCTCTGCCGCATCCCAGAGTGCGGGCCATATAGGTAATCGCCCAGCTCCCCCGCACTCCGGAGTGGTGGCCATATAGGTAATCGCTCTGCCGCATCCCGGAGTGGCGGCCATATAGGTAATGCCATGCTCCCCGCACTCGGGAGTGGCGGCCATATAGGTAATCGCTCTGCCGCACCCCGGAGAGGCGGCTATATAGGTAATCGACCAGCTCCCCCACACTCCGGAGTGGTGGCCATATAGGTAATCGCTCTGCCGCATCCCGGAGTGGCGGCCATATAGGTAATCGCCCAGCTCCCCCGCACTCCAGAGTGGTGGCCGTATAGGTAATCGCTCTGCCGCATCCCGGAGTGGCGGCCATATAGGTAATCGCCCAGCTCCCCCGCACTCCGGAGTGGTGGCCATATAGGTAATCGCTCTGCCGCATCCCGGAGTGGCGGCCATATAGGTAATCGCCCAGCTCCCCCGCACTCCGGAGTGGTGGCCATATAGGTAATCGCTCTGCCGCATCCCGGAGTGGCGGCCATATAGGTAATCGCCCAGCTCCCCCGCACTCCGGAGTGGTGGCCATATAGGTAATCGCTCTGCCGCATCCCGGAGTGGCGGCCATATAGGTAATCGCCCTGCTCCCCCGCACTCCGGAGTGGTGGCCATATAGGTAATCGCTCTGCCGCACCCCGGAGAGGCGGCTATATAGGTAATCGCCCAGCTCCCCCGCACTCCGGAGTGGTGGCCATATAGGTAATCGCTCTGCCGCATCCCGGAGTGGCGGCCATATAGGTAATCGCCCAGCTCCCCCGCACTCCGGAGTGGTGGCCATATAGGTAATCGCTCTGCCGCATCCCAGAGTGGCGGCCATATAGGTAATCGCCCAGCTCCCCCGCACTCCGGAGTGGTGGCCATATAGGTAATCGCTCTGCCGCATCCCGGAGTGGCGGCCATATAGGTAATCGCCCAGCTCCCCCGCACTCCGGAGTGGTGGCCATATAGGTAATCGCTCTGCCGCATCCCGGAGTGGCGGCCATATAGGTAATCACCCTGCTCCCCCGCATTCCGGAGTGGTGGCCATATAGGTAATCGCTCTGCCGCATCCCGGAGTGGCGGCCATATAGGTAATCGCTCCCCCGCACTCTGGAGTGGCGGCCATATAGGTAATTGCCCAGCTCCACCGCACTCCAGAGTGGCGGCCATATAGGTAATCGCCCAGCTCCCCCGCACTCCGGAGTGGTGGCCATATAGGTAATCGCTCTGCCGCATCCCGGAGTGGCGGCCATATAGGTAATCACCGTGCTCCCCCGCACTCCGGAGTGGTGGCCATATAGGTAATCGCTCTGCCGCATCCCGGAGTGGCGGCCATATAGGTAATCGCTCCCCCGCACTCTGGAGTGGCGGCCATATAGGTAATTGCCCAGCTCCACCGCACTCTGGAGTGGCGGCCATATAGGTAATTGCTCCCCCGCACACCGGAGTGGCGGCTGTGATGATACTGCAAGCTCCAGTATTTGTGCTGTTCTAGAACTTTCCGTTCGGCTCTCTCAGCCTCTCTCTGTTTGGCCTCTCGCTGGTCGGCTCTCTCTTGAGCTTGCTGGATCAGCTTCAGGCGCCCATCACGGTCGTCAGCGGAGAGTTCCTCCAGAGCCGCCTGCAGGTAAGGGTCCAACCCGCCCTGGGTGTAAGCATTCAGGGTTTGGGCCTCTGTTGCGGCACCACCTTGGCTTGGGCCGGCTCCTGCGCCCGCCACGCTCTGAGGCTCGTCCAGTTCCTTCAGGGCCTGGACCAGTTGGGCTTTGGTTCGGTTCATGTGGTCAAGGCCGTGGTACATGCAGATTCCCACAAGAGTGTCCCTGCTCTGCTTTTCGTACCAACTTGCTCCTCTTGTAGCCATGTTTGCCAAATAAAAGATAGGATAGAAAAAACAAAGAGAAGGGAGGGGTAACCGCAAGTACACACAATTGTCTCAGGACTAATAAACACTGAGTCTGTTCTCCAAAACTTTAGATGCAGGGTCCCTGAAGAACCGTGCAAGTTTTTTAGTGAATGGAATGATTGCTCAGACCAGATCACTAATGCTCTATAATCCCACCGCTGCCACCAATATGTGATGAACGGGCACACAGTCCGCCACACGGTAGCCCGGGGGTCACGGCTTGTGATCCCACCGCTGCCACCAATATGTGATGAACGGGCACCCAGTCCGCCACACGGTAGCCCGGGGTATCACGGCTTGTGATCCACCGCTGCCACCAATATGTGATGAAACGGTGCACACACACGACGGCTGCTGCCGTCCGACCCAGTAAACTGCAGGGATTTATAATTATCCCACTTCCACTTAGGAACGTGCAGCCCTCTGGCGCCCCCCCTTACCCTCAGGTCAGTCAGGGAACTGCACCTAGGATAATTAGTCGCCAGACGGGTCACTTGGATGTGTGCTGGCTATTGGGCACGCTGCAGTGAGGGAATTATAATTACTCCAGGCCGCAGCCAGGCAATACACTTATAAAACCCGCTCCGTCACTGCCAACGCCACCCAATAGATTAACACTTTACACCCCTTCTTTTAGCTGCCACCAGCTACGATTTACTTAATGAACAATTTATCAAGAGGGTCCGTAGCAACCCCAAATCAGTAGCGTAGTACTTCAGGCACGTGCAAAATCGTTTATAGAGCAGGAGAAACAAACTAATAAATTCATAGGTTTATTCCTAAAATTGCAGACAGTGTTATACAGTATAAAAAGATGTAACAAGCTGAGACAATACAGTTATGTACAATACAGTTAAAACAAAACAGGATTAAAGGTGAAAAACTTACATGGCACTTATGTAGTTACAGACAAGACAGGCTGGGGGAGGAGCCACACGTCATAGTTCATTTGCAGATCTGTTAGTCAAGTCATCACAGCCTGGAATGGGCTGGGGGGGGCTCACTGCAAGACTTATACATGTGGGCTGGAGACCTCACAAAAGGGGATGGTTTTCTGGCCACCTCCCGGGCTACAAGTTATAGTTTTAGTTCTTGAAGATCATAAGGTCCATACCTCATCCTGGGAACCTAGCAGAATAATGGCAGACCTATCAATGATCTTACTTTGAAATGACTGTTCAAATGAGCCCAAACTTGGGTGAGATAGTTCATGGTGCATCCGAGAATTCCATTTCTCGGGTTCTGTTGGAGTTACGGGTTCACCAGTACCACGGGAACGACGTCTGATGGACACCTGATTCAAAATCGTAGCTTTCGTGTTTCTACCGAAAGCTCACACCGTGTTATGATCCAAAGAATGAATTCTCATAATATGTATGGGACCTTCCTGCAGGGTTTTGAGACAAAGGAATTCCTGAGGTGGGAGGGATGAGAGGAGAGAACTGCAGAGAGAGAGGGAGGGGGCTTTGCTCTGTGGGCTGTCAGCAGCAAGGATGAGGACTGATTTTCAGTCCGGCTCTGTACTGGCCAAACACGCTGGGGGTTGTAGTTCTATGTGGAAAGTTCTAGAACAGCACAAGTACTGGAGCTTGCAGTATCATCACAGCGGCCATATAGGTAATCGCTCCCCCGCACACCGGAGTGGCGGCCATATAGGTAATCGCTCCCCTGCACCCCGGAGTGGTGGCCATATAGGTAATCGCTCCCCCGCACTCCGGAGTGGCGGCCATATAGGTAATCGCTCCCCCACACTCCGGAGTGGCGGCCATATAGGTAACCGCTCCCCCACACTCCGGAGTGGCGGCCATATAGGTAATCGCTCCCCCGCACCCTGGAGTGGCGGCCATATAGGTAATTGCTCCCCCGCACTCCGGAGTGGCGGCCATATAGGTAATCGCTCCCCCGCACCCTGGAGTGGCGGCCATATAGGTAATCGCTCCCCCGCACTCCGGAGTGGCGGCCATATAGGTAATCGCTCCCCCGCACCCTGGAGTGGCGGCCATATAGGTAATCGCTCCCCCGCACTCCGGAGTGGCGGCCATATAGATAATCGCTCCCCCACACTCCGGAGTGGCGGCCATATAGGTAATCGCTCCCCCGCACACCGGAGTGGTGGCCATATAGGTAATCGCTCCCCCGCACTCAGGAGTGGTGGCCATATAGGTAATCGCTCCCCCGCACTCCGGAGTGGCGGCCATATAGGTAATCGCTCCCTCGCACACCGGAGTGGTGGCCATATAGGTAATCACTCCCCCGCACACCGGAGTGGTGGCCATATAGGTAATCGCTCCCCCGCACTCAGGAGTGGTGGCCATATAGGTAATCGCTCCCCCGCACTCCGGAGTGGCGGCCATAGAGGTAATCGCTCCCCCGCACTCCGGAGTGGCGGCCATTGAGGTAATCGCTCCCCCGCACTCCGGAGTGGCGACTATATAGGTAATCGCTCCCCCGCACACCGGAGTGGCGGCCATATAGGTAATCGCTCCCCTGCACACCGGAGTGGCGGCCATATAGGTAATCGCTCCCCCGCACACCGGAGTGGCGGCCATATAGGTAATCGCTCCCCCGCACACCGGAGTGGCGGCCATAGAGGTAATCGCTCCCCCGCACTCCGGAGTGGCGACTATATAGGTAATCGCTCCCCCGCACACCGGAGTGGCGGCCATATAGGTAATCGCTCCCCTGCACACCGGAGTGGCGGCCATATAGGTAATCGCTCCCCCGCACTCCGGAGTGGTGGCCATAGAGGTAATCGCTCCCCCGCACTCCGGAGTGGCGACTATATAGGTAATCGCTCCCCCGCACACCGGAGTGGCGGCCATATAGGTAATCGCTCCCCTGCACACCGGAGTGGCAGCCATATAGGTAATCGCTCCCCTGCACACCGGAGTGGCGGCCATATAGGTAATCGCTCCCCTGCACACCGGAGTGGCGGCCATATAGGTAATCGCTCCCCCACACCCCGGAGTGGCGGCCATGCTAGTTACTAGTAAGCTTTCCTGGCTACAGGCAGACCCTAGGGCTGTGTGCACACGTTGCGTATGAATGAAGCCTCCTCCTGTTAGAATGAATTCCGCAATGTTTGTGCACATGATGCGTTTTTCCCGCTATATTATTGACCTTGAATGTTCAGGAAAATTTCGCGCAAAAAATGCACCAAAACCATTCCTGAACGTGTGCACACAGCCTAATAATGGCCGGACACAGCCGGGACGGAGCGGCGCCTGCAGGGTGGATCCTTCTCACCTCAGCTGGTCCCAGTACTCAGTGTGCTCCAGGCGATCCTCGAGAATCAGCTGCATCTGATCGTCCTCTGTCTGTGAGAGAGAAGATGGCACCTCGTGTCACAGCTGTGGTGGTTACAGTGTGTCAGTACAGTCTCTGCTCAGCTGCTCTTTTGTTACAATGTAGCATTCTGGAGTCCGTCCTTCACGACACATTGTAACAAACCCTCAGCTGCGAGAGATATAATGTCAGGATCTTCAAGCAGACGTATGAGGAGGACGTACCGTGCGGGCCAGCGGGGGCCGGGGGTCTTCTCGCAGCATGTGGAGCCGGAGCCGGACCCTGCGCGTCCTCTGGAGAGTGGCGTGACTGCGCAGACTGTGACCGCTGCAACGCAGAGCAGAGCTGAGATACGGCGGATACACAAAGCTGAGATACAGCGGATACGCAGAGCTGAGATACAGCGGCAACGCAGAGCTGAGATACGGCGGCTACGCAGAGCTGAGATACAGCGGCAACGCAGAGCTGAGATACGGCGGCTACGCAGAGCTGAGATACGGCGGCTACGTAGAGCTGAGATACGGCTGCTACGCAGAGCTGAGATACGGCGGCTACGCAGAGCTGAGATACAGCGGCAACGCAGAGCTGAGATACGGCGGCTACGCAGAGCTGAGATACAGTGGATACGCAGAGCTGAGATACGGCGGCTACGTAGAGCTGAGATACGGCTGCTACGCAGAGCTGAGATACGGCGGCTACGCAGAGCTGAGATACGGCGGCTACGCAGAGCTGAGATACGGCGGCTATGTGGAGCTGAGATACGGCGGCTACGCGGAGCTGAGATACGATGACAACGCAGAGCTGAGATACGGCGGCTACGTAGAGCTGAGATATGGCGGCTACGCAGAGCTGAGATACGGCGGCTACGCAGAGCTGAGATACGGCGGCTTCGCGGAGCTGAGATACGGCGGCTACGCAGAGCTGAGATACGGCGGCTACGCAGAGCTGAGATACGGCGGCTACGCAGAGCTGAGATACGGCGGCTACGCGGAGCTGAGATACCCAGTGATGTATAGCACATGGGTGGCTGGTATAGTAGGGGTTCACTGCGCAGCCTACGACATGGGAGACTGCGCTTCAAATCCCTGTGAAAATAAATTCTATCCATTATATACTAAGGCTCCGCACACTGTGATACTAAGTGCACAAGCCCCAACGTGGGGAGTCGGGGTCCATATCCGGCTCTGGAAGACAGTGGGGGAGTCGGGGGTCCATATCCGGCTCTGGGAAGACTGGGGGGAGTCGGGGGTCCATATCCCGGCTCTGGGAAGACTGGGGGGGAGTCGGGGTCCATATCCGCTCTGGGAGACTGTGGGGGAGTCGGGGGTCCATGTCCCGGCTCTGGGAAGACTGGAGGGGAGTTGGGGGTCCATATCCCGGCTCTGGGAAGACTGTGGGGAGTCGGGGTCCATATCCGGCTCTGGGAAGACTAGAGGGGAGTTGGGGGTACATATCCCGGCTCTGGGAAGACTGTGGGGGAGTCGGGGGTCCATGTCCCGGCTCTGGGAAGACTGGAGGGGAGTTGGGGGTCCATATCCCGGCTCTGGGAAGACTGTGGGGGAGTCGGGGGTCCATATCCCGGCTCTGGGAAGACTAGAGGGGAGTTGGGGGTACATATCCCGGCTCTGGGAAGACTGTGGGGGAGTCGGGGGTCCATGTCCCGGCTCTGGGAAGACTGTGGGGGAGTCGGGGGTCCATATCCCGGCTCTGGGAAGACTGGGGGGAGTCGGGGGTCCATATCCGGCTCTGGGAAGACAGTGGGGGAGTCGGGGGTCCATATCCCGGCTCTGGGAAGACAGTGGGGGAGTCGGGGGTCAATATCCCGGCTCTGGGAAGACTGGGGGGGAGTCGGGGGTCCATATCCCGGCTCTGGGAAGACTGTGGGGGAGTCGGGGGTCCATGTCCCGGCTGCTGGGAAGGAACTGGAGGGAGTTGGGGGTCCATATCCCGGCTCTGGGAAGACTGTGGGGGAGTCGGGGGTCCATGTCCCGGCTCTGGGAAGACTGTGGGGGAGTCGGGGGTCCATATCCCGGCTCTGGGAAGACTGTGGGGGAGTCGGGGGTCCATGTCCCGGCTCTGGGAAGACTGTGGGGGAGTCGGGGGTCCATATCCCGGCTCTGGGAAGACTGTTGGGGAGTCGGGGGTCCATGTCCCGGCTCTGAGAAGACTGTGGGAGAGTCGGGGGTCCATATCCCGGCTCTGGGAAGACTGTGGGGGAGTCGGGGGTCCATATCCCGGCTCTGAGAAGACTGGGAGGGAGTCGGGGTCCATGTCCCGGCTCTGGGAAGACGACTAACACCATAGTGCCGACCTCAATAAATATGAGTGTCACCAAGAAAGTCATGCCGGCTCGGACGTCGCCTGGATTAATAAGGTCCATGTCAGATGTGGAGGAACCAGGACAATCTGATGAGAAATGGGGAAGAAATCATACATGGACACGAGAACCTGGATCTGCTGAAATGCTGCTAGAACAGCAGAGCAAAGAGGATATAAGAACGTGAGGAAGCTCTGGATGGACACAAGACCTGCATGTCCAGGTACAAAGGCCTGACCCCAGCTGAAGCCCTGGAGACTGCGAAACAAAGGCTGACAGCACTCGCTGCAAGACTATGGAGATACACCAGAGAGGCTGAGGCCAAGAAGATAACTGCTCTTTTCTGCAAAGAACCATCCAAGGAGAACTCCCAACTACAGAGGAACAGCACAAAGGCAGCAGCTCCACCAATACCAGAGACTGGACAATAGTGGAGGAACGTATGGGAGAAGGAAAAAACACAACACCAGTGCAACGTGGCTGCAAGAAGTTTTGGGAGTGAAAATTTACAGGGTGACTCCATAATTTTCCCCTATGCTTGGTTAAATAATCACCATTACTGACGACCACATTATTTGTTCTTCATTTCTTCTAGGCCTCTTTCACACTTCCGGCGGCCGCATGCGGTTCTTTGCCGGATGGTTTCTGATGCCCGGAGACATCAGAAACCATCCGGCAAAAACAAAAAACGTTACATGCTGATTTTTGTCCGGCCGCCGCAATGTACATTTGCGCCGCATCCGGACAAAACCTCATGCAACGCACTGACATGCGGCGCCATCCGGCGCTAATGCATGTCAATGCGAAAAAAGCCGCATGCGGCGCATCAGGTTTTCTGATGCGGCGCTGCGGCAAAATGCCGGGGGTGCCGCAAGGCGCCCGCCAGATGTGTGAAAGAGGCCTTAGTGTTCCTTAAAGCCAGAAAGTTGCCTTCTGAAATGTCTTCAGTTTTGTGCCGTCTGTGATCTGATTTTTTTTCTACAAAATTAAACAGATGAACCTCCTCCAAGGCCGGGGACTCCAGAATTTTTGCCAGGGGTGGTACAAAATTCAGTGTTATTACTTGGTAACTTACGCTACAAAACGGGAAAGGCCATTGTCCGTCATGAGAATGATCTGTTCTGGTGAACGGGAGAAGCACGATTCTTATTGTATGAAAACACCAGAGTCCGAGCGACTGGAACAAATGTATTGTAACCTCTCAAGGTAAATGCAACAGTTTATAACAAGAAATGTTGATAACTTGTGTTACAATGAGTCACCATCATAGGAAAAACACAAGTTACCATCATTGTAACGTAAGCTCCCATGGAATGACCCAAATGAGGCTTATACCAAGGTGACGCACTGTCCCCACTGCTGCTCTGCATCGTCAGATAATTAGAGTCTGGCTTTGGAAACAAGTTCAAGAGTGGAAGCCCCATCAGCAGGGCCAGCGTCAGCACCCGGCACACCCGGGCAAGGGCCGGCGCCCTGACCATCGGCCGCCTCCTCTACATGGATGACATCAAGCTGTAAGCGAAAAACGAGCGAGACATCGATTCACTGATCCACCTGACAAGGATCTACAGTGAAGACATCGGGATGTCCTTTAGACTGGAGAAGAGCGGCCGGTTGGTAATAAAGAGAGGTAGTCAAGACCGATGGAGTGGAATTACCAGCAGGGCACGTAGCAGATGTCCAGACATGCTACAAGTACCTCGTCCCACAGGGATATGGTAACCATGATGAGGAGGCAAGGAAAGCAGCAACATCCAAATACTGTGATGAACGGTGCCGCGGTCCGCCACACGGTAACCCGGGGGTCACGGCTTGTGATCCCACCGCTGCCACCAATATGTGATGAACGGGCACACAGTCCGCCACACGGTAGCCCGGGGGTCACGGCTTGTGATCCCACCGCTGCCACCACATGTGATGGAACGTGCACACACACGACGGCTGCTGCCGTCCGACCCAGTACACTGCAGGGATTTATAACTATCCACTTCCACTTAGGAACTTGCAGCTCTCTGGCGCCCCCCTTACCCTCAGGTCACTCAGGGAACTGCACCTAGGATAATTAGTCGCCAGACGGGTCACTTGGATGTGTGCTGGCTATTGGGCACGCTGCAGTGAGGGAATTATAATTACTCCTGGCTGCAGCCAGGCAGTACCCTTATAAACCCCGCTCCGTCACTGCCAGCGTCACCCAATAGATTAACACTTTACACCCCTTTCTTTTAGCTGCCACCAGCTACGGCATTTGATGAACAATTTATCAAGAGGGTCCGTAGCAACCCCAAAACAGTAGCGTAGTGCTTCAGGCACGTGCAAATTCGTTTATAGAGCAGGAGAAACAAACTAATAAATTTATAGGTTTATTCCTTAAAAAAAATCAGGCAATGCTTTATAAATATAAAAAGATGTAACAAACTGAGACAATATCGTTATGTACAGATGCAGTTATAAAATAAAATGGGATTAAGAATGAAAGATAACTCACATGATAGTTAGATCATATACAGACAAGCCAGGCTGGGGGAAGGAGCCACACGTCATAGTTCATTGGTAGATCTCTTACTCAGGACATCCCAGCAGAAAGACCCCTTAAGGAACTTCACTGTAAGACTTATGCATGTCAGCTTCTGACCTCACAAAAAGGGCTGGTCCTCTAGCCACCTCCCCTGGCTGCAAGCTATGGTTTGAGCTCTGCAATATCATAAGGTTCATAACTCGGCGGGGAACTCTAGCAGAATAACGGCAGACCTATCAATGATCTTGCTTTGAAATAATGGTTCAAATGAACCCAAACTTGGGTGACATAGCTCATGGGGCACCCGAGAATTCCATTTCTCGGGCTCTGTTGGAGTTACGGGTTCACCGGTACCACGGGAACGATGCCCGTCGGCGCATGGTTCAACACAGTGACGTTCGTGTTTCTAGCGAATGCTCCCACCGTGTTATTAACCAAAAAAGAATGAATACTCCAACATGGCTGCTATTGGAAGAAAGCACGTGTTCGGACAATGCAGGACCCCTGCGGTGAAGCGGGAAAACTTCCAGCACTGGCAGCTCACATTACACTGCCTGAGTGCAGGCTGACAGGGGGGGAAGGGAGAAGTATGAGAGCTGCAGAGAGAAGGAGGGCTTTCAGCAGTACAAAAAAAAAAAGAGATGAGGACAGCAATTCCAGCACAGCACTCATCACAAATACCATCAAAGGGTAAGACAGATCCTGAAGAGCCAGCTCAATGGGAAGAATAAAATCCGCGCCATCAATACATATGCCCTGTCAGTTATCAGATACCCTGCTGGCACAGTGTGCTGGCCAAAAGAAGAGATGGAAGCTGCAGATGTGAAGACACAAAAACTCCTCACAATGCATGGAGGTCTCCACCCTAAGTCTAGCACCCAAAGATTGTATACCAACAGAAAGGAGGGTGGTCGAGGCTTGATAAGTATCCAAGCCGCCATCACGGATGAAACACGGAGTATCCAGGAATATATCAGAAACATGGCACCAAAAGATGAGATGATGAGAGAAAGCCTAAAGCAGCAACAACAACAGATCTGGAAGGAAGAACAGGAACATGAAGCGCCATGGCAAGACAAGCCTCTGCATGGGATGTACCATCGACAGATAATGGAGGTGGCTGACATTGAGAAATCCTACCAACGGCTGGAGAAAGCTGGACTCTGAGACAGCACTGAGGCACTAATCATAGCGGCACAAGAGCAAGCACTAAGTACCAGATCCATAGAAGCAGGAATCTACCACACAAGACAAGACCCAAGGTGCAGAATGTGCAAAGAAACCTCAGAAACCGTCCAACACATAGTGGCAGGATGCAAAATGCAAGAACAGCATATACCGAACGCCACAACCAAGTAGCGGGAATAGTATACAGGAACATCTGCACAGCATATGGGCTAAGTCCAGGTGGGAGACCCCAGAGAAAGTGGTGGAGAATGAAAGGGCTAAAATCCTGTGGGACTTCAAGATCCAGACAGATAAGCAGGTGTTGGCTAACCAACCAGACATTGTGATAGTAGACAAGGATCAGAAGACAACAATGATAATAGATGTGGCAGTGCCAAGTGACAGCAACATCAGAAAGAAGGAATATGAGAAGCTGGAGAAATACCAGGACCTCAAAGGAGAACTGGAGAAGATGTGGAAGGTGAAGGCAACAGTGATTCCAGTGGTGATAGGAGCACTTGGAGCAGTGACCCTAAGCTGGAAGAATGGCTGCAACAGATCCCAGGAGCAACATCTGAGCTCTCTGTCCAGAAAAGCGCAATGCTGGGAACAGCTAAGATCCTGCGCAGAACCCTCAAACCTCTGGTAGAGGACCCGAGAATATATATATACACCCCCATGTGCTGGGATCGAAGGTGTATATACTATATACACACACACTCCGGTACAGTCACCGCTGCCACCAATCATCAGTACAGGCACACACTTGGCTGACGATAGGACGGGGCTGCAGCTGCTCTCGGGTTATTGGTCACTGCCCAGTGACAGTGTAGTTTACACACGTGGTCAAATTTGTTGGTACCCTTCATTTAATGGCAGAAAAACCCACAATGGTGACAGAAATAACTTCAATCTGACAAAAGTAATAATCAATCAAAAATCTATGAAAATGAAGAAATGAAAGTCAGAATTGCTTTTCAGCTTCCACAGAATATTTTTTTTTAAATAAACCTCATGAAATCGGCCTGGACAGAAATGATGGTTCCTTCACTTCATATTTTGTTGCACCTTTTGAGGGAATCACTGCAATCAAGCGATTCCTGTACTGTCAATGAGACTTCTGCTCCTCTCCACAGGTATTTTGGCCGCTCCTCAAGTGCTCCAGTTGTCTCGTGGTTGAAGGTTGCCTTTTCCAGACGGCATGTTTCAGCTCTTTCCAAAGATGCTCAATAGGATTGAGGTCAGGGCTCATAGAAGCCACTTCAGAATAGTCCAGTGTTTTCCTCTGAGCCGTTCTTGGGTGTTTTTAGCTGTGTTTTGGGTCATTATCCTGTTGCAAGACCATGACCTGTGACTGACACCAAGCTTTCTGACACTGGGCAGCACATTTCTCTCTAGATCCCTTTATAGTCTTGAGATTTCATTGTACCCTGCACAGATTCTAGACACCCGGTGCCAGATGCAGCAAAGCAGCCCCAGGACATAACAGAGCCTCCTCCATGTTTCACAGTAGGGACAGTGTTCTTTCCTTGATATGCTTCATCTTTCCGTCTGTGAACATAGAGCTGTTGTGCCTTGCCAAAAAGTTCCATTTTTGTCTCATCTGTCCATAGGACATTCTCCCAGAAGCTTTGTGGCTTGTCAACATGTAGTTTGGCAAATTCCAGTCTGGCTTTTTTATGATTTTTTCAACAATGGTGTCCTCCTTGGTCGTATCCCATGAAGTCCACTTTGGCTCATACGATGGATGGTGCGATCTGACACTGATGTTCCTTGATCGTGTGTGATGATACCCTGGAATGGGAGCTCCATTCCTTGTGCTGTTCTAGAACTTTCCACAAAGAGAACTACGACCCCCATCGTGTTTTGCCAGTACAGAGCTGGACTGGAAAATCAGTCCTTATCCTTAGTGCTGACAGCCCACAGCCTGCAAACTCCCCTCCTTCTCCCTCTTACTCGCTCCTTCCTTTCGCCCCCACCTCAGGAATGTTCTTTGTCTCCAAGCCGGCTTTCTCCTTTCCTATCCTATAAAGGAGGAATTATTATTATTATTATTATACATTTATATAGCGCCATTTATTCCATGGCGCTTTACATATGAAAAGGGGAAAAATATAGACAGGTACAATAAACATGTGCTGGACAAGGGACACACAAGTACAGAAGGAGAGAGGACCCTGCCCGCGAGGGCTCACAGTCTGCAGGGATGGGTGAGAATACACTAGGAAAGGGTAGAGCTGGTCGTACGATGGTTCAGTAGACTGAGGATCATTGTAGGCTGTAGGCTTGTCGGAACAGGTGGGTCTTCAGGTTTTTCTTGAAGGTCTCCGTTGTTGGTGAAAGTCTGATGTTTTGCGGCAGGGAGTTCCAGAGTATGGGGGAAGCCCGGGAGGAATCTAATCATCTGTTCATAACACGGTGTGGGCTTATGATTGAGACACGGGAGCTGCTGTTCTGAAACGTGCTTCCCTCAGGCGTCGCGACAGTCGTTCTAGCAAAAGCGTACCGTCAACAGAACCAGAGAAATGGAATTTTCTGGTGCAGAGGGTAATATCTCATCCGAGTTTGGACTCGTTAGAACATTAATTTCAGAATAAGATCACTGATAGGTCTGTCATTATTCTGCTAGGGTCCCCCGCCGAGTTATTGTCTTTATATTGTTCCAGAGCTTAAAAATGTAACTTCGAGCTATGGGAGGTGGCCAGAAAACCAGCCTCTTTTGTGAGGTCACAAGCCCATATGTATAAGTCTTCAACTAGCCCCCCTGGGCAGATCTAGCTGGAGATGACCTGACTGAAAGATCTCCAAATGAACTATGACGTGTGGCTCCTCCCTCAGCCTGCCATGATCTGAGAGCCATGTGAGTTTTTCACCTTTAACCCTGTTTTTATTTTAATTGCATTGTACATAATTGTATTGTCTCAGCTTGTTACATCTTTTTATACTGTAAAAACACTGCCTGCATTTTAGGAATAAACATATAAAATTATTAGTTTGTTTCTCCTGCTCTATAAACGAATTTGCACGTGCCTGAAGTAACTACGCTACTAATTCGGGGTTGCTACGGACCCTCTTGATAAATTGTTCATTAAGTAAATCGTAGCTGGTGGCAGCTAAAAAGAAGGGGTGTAAAGTGTTGAACTGTGGGGTGACATTGGTAGTGACGGAGCGGGTTTTATAAGTGTATTGCCTGGCTGCGGCCCGGAGTAAGTATAATCCCTTCACTGCAGTGTGCCCAATAGCCAGCACACATCCAAGCGGCCCGTCTGGCGACTAATTATCACAGGTGCAGTTCCCTAACTGACCTGAGGGTAAGGGGGGTGCCAGAGAGCTGCAAGTTCCTAAGTGGAAGTGGGATAATTATAAATCCCTACAGATTATTCCTGACACATTGGGTCGGATGGCAGCAGCCGTCGTGTGTGTGCCGTTCATCACAATCTTGAAGTTCACCTTTAATCTGTTTAGAAGTTTTTCTGGGCTTTTTGTTACCATTCGTATTATCCGTCTCTTTGATTTCTCATCAATGTTCCTCCTGCGGTCACGTCCAGGGAGGTTGTCTACAGTACCATGGAGCTTACATTTCTGAATAATATGTGGAACTGTAGTCACAGGAACATCAAGCTGCTTGGAGATGGTCTTATAACTTTTACCTTTAACATGTTTGTCTATAATTTTCTTTCTAATCTCCGGAGACAACTCTTTCCTTCGCTTCCTCTGGTCCATGTTGAGTGTGATACACACCATGTCACCAAACAGCACATTGATATCTGTAGCCTCTATACAGGCCACTCACTGACTCCAAGATTGTAGACACCTGTGATGCTAATTAGTGGACACACCGCCATTTAACATGTCCCTTTTCTCACATTATTTTCAGGGGAACCATCATTTCTGTCCAGGCCTATTTCATGAGTTTTAATTTTTTTCATTCTGTGGAAGCTGAAGAGCAATGTCTGACTGTCATTTCTTCATTTTCATAGGATTTATGATTTATTATTACTTTTGTCAGATTCAAGTTATTTCTGTCTCCATTGTGGGTTTTTCTGTCATTAAATGAGGGGGACCAACAATTTTGACCCCGTGTGTATACACCTCCAATCTCAGCACACGGGTCTTCCCCGCTGCGCCTGAATCCACATAAGCCTCCTCAGAATAACGCTTGGACACCTGAGTACGGAGAGCAGCCGAGCAGGGACCAAGCGGGTCTAGCTAGGAAGCGCAAAAAGACTCAGGCGCAGCCTACAGGAAGAGGCGGCCTGATATAGGGCAAGTGTGCTGGAACTTCCGGGTCAGGTCCTCCAGGACCATAGAGATGTCAGAGATTGAGCGACTGTAGTCAGGCTCAGGAGCGCATGCGCGCTGGACAAGGATCTGGAGTCGGGTGAACAACCGCAGGGTGAAGTGCGGGAGGTGCGTGTGCGCCCTCGATGTGATGACGCCAGAGGAATGCGGTGAGAGCGGCATGACAGAAGATATCGTCAGCTCTTCTCCCCATGGCCCCGATTACCGTTCACAGCGCAGCCGTGCTCCTGTGCTCGTTATCAGGGTGACAGTGTATCTAAGCTCATCACTAGAGTCACACCCGCGCCTCTGGTTCCTGCGCCGTGGTGCAGAGCGGGTGTCGTTCCCACATTTGGCGCCACCTGAGTAAGACATCCTACAAATAAGGGTGGGAGAGCACATGTCCATGCATGGCGCACTGCGCATCACGCGCACTCAGGGGTCACATGATCAGGAGGTGGACACACCCACTGTGCGCTAAGATTCAGGGACTCCCTGCAGGCGCGGATGAGTCTCTGCCTCGGATTCGGCACAGAAGTGACAGCTCTGCGGCCCCGGCATTGTCCTGCAGTCGCCCCTGATGATGCCGAGCAGCCAGTGAAGACATCTCGACAGTGGAGACACAATGCATGACTGAGCAGACCTCAGCGCTGAGCTCTGATTGGCTGCCGCTTCCCGATATCACACTGGTCCCATAATGCTGGAAGTCGCGGGTGAAATTGGCGCTTAGGTAAAGATGGCGGATACTCACGGTTGTACATACTCATCGAGGCCGCAGATACTCAGCGCAGGCTCCGTATGCTGTCGGGGCGTTCTCTGCGGCACAGACGGCTGCAGGGATGGGTACAAGTGCTGCAGAGGGACCGACGGCGGCTGATGTGACGGAGGATACGGGGGACGGTCAGCGATCTGCTGCAAAATGACTGCGAATAAACCTTCCACAAGGACAGAATCTGGAGAGAGAACAAAGGGGATCATAAGAAACGGTGCAAAGAAAATCACCGCCAAATCCCCCGAAGACCCTCCGCAGCTTCCGGAACGTTACAGAGCGCCCCAGAGCTGTGCCCCTGCTATAACAGCAGCGCGATCCACTCATCTCCCCCATATACCGTGTCATCAGATCTCTCCCCGTATATAGTGTCATCAGATCTCTCCCCGTATATAGTGTCATCAGATCTCTCCCAGTATATAGTGTCATCAGATCACTCCCCGTATAAGTGTCATAGATCATCTCCCGTATATAGTGTCATCAGATCAGCTCCCCGTATATAGTGTCATCAGATCACTCCCGTATATAGTGTCATCAGATCACTCCCCGTATATAGTGTCATCAGATCACTCCCCGTATACAGTGTCATAAGATCACTCCCCGTATATAGTGTCATCAGATCACTCCCCGTATATAGTGTCATCAGATCACTCCCCGTATATAGTGTCATAAGATCACTCCCCGTATATAGTGTCATCAGATCACTCCCGTATATAGTGTCATCAGATCATCCCCGTATATAGTGTCATCAGATCGCTCCCCTATATAGTGTCATCAGATCACTCCCCGTATATAGTGTCATAAGATCACTCCCCGTATATAGTGTCATCAGATCACTCCCCGTATATAGTGTCATCAGATCACTCCCCGTATATAGTGTCATCAGATCACTCCCCGTATATAGTGTCATCAGATCACTCCCCGTATATAGTGTCATCAGATCTCTCCCCGTATATAGTGTCATCAGATTACTCCCCTGTATATAGTGTCATCAGATCTCTCCCCGTATATAGTGTCATCAGATCTCTCCCCGTATATAGTGTCATCAGATCACTCCCCGTATATAGTGTCATCAGATCTTTCCCCGTATATAGTGTCATCAGATCACTCCCCGTATAAGTGTCATAAGATCACTCCCCGTATATAGTGTCATCAGATCACTCCCCGTATATAGTGTCATAAGATCTCTCCCCGTATATAGTGTCATCAGATCACTCCCCTGTATATAGTGTCATCAGATCACTCCCCGTATATAGTGTCATCAGATCCTCCCCGTATATAGTGTCATCAGATCCTCCCCGTATATAGTGTCATCAGATCACTCCCGTATATAGTGTCATCAGATCACTCCCCGTATAAGTGTCATCAGATCACTCCCCGTATATAGTGTCATCAGATCCTCCCCGTATATAGTGTCATCAGATCGCTCCCCGTATATAGTGTCATCAGATCCCTCCCCGTATATAGTGTCATCAGATCACTCCCCGTATATAGGTCATCAGATCACTCCCCGTATATAGTGTCATCAGATTACTCCCCGTATATAGTGTCATCAGATCACTCCCGTATATAGTGTCATCAGATCACTCCCCGTATATAGTGTCATCAGATCCTCCCCGTATATAGTGTCATCAGATCACTACCCGTATATAGTGTCATCAGATCACTCCCCTATATAGTGTCATCAGATCACTCCCCGTATATAGTGTCATCAGATCACTCCCCGTATACAGTGTCATCAGATCCTCCCCGTATATAGTGTCATCAGATCACTCCCCGTATATAGTGTCATCAGATCACTCCCCGTATATAGTTGTCATCAGATCACTCCCCGTATATAGTGTCATCAGATCTCTCCCCGTATATAGTTCATCAGATCACTCCCCGTATAAGTGTCATCAGATTTACTCCCTGTATAAGTGTCATCAGATCACTCCCGTATATAGTGTCATCAGATCACTCCCCGATATAGTGTCATCAGATCGCTCCCCGTATATAGTGTCATCAGATCACTCCCCCGTATATAGTGTCATCAGATCGCTCCCCGTATATAGTGTCATCAGATCGCTCCCCGTATAGTGTCATCAGATCGCTCCCCTGTATATAGTGTCATCAGATCCTCCCTGTATATAGTGTCATCACATCCTCCCCTGTATATAGTGTCATCAGATCACTCCCCGTATATAGTGTCATCAGATCGCTCCCCTTATATAGTGTCATCAGATTACTCCCCGTATATAGTGTCATCAGATCACTCCCCGTATATAGTGTCATCAGATCACTCCCCGTATACAGTGTCATCAGATCACTCCCCCGTATATAGTGTCATCAGATCACTCCCCTGTATATAGTGTCATCAGATCACTCCCCGTATATAGTGTCATCAGATCCTCCCCGTATATAGTGTCATCAGATCACTCCCCGTATATAGGTCATCAGATCACTCCCCGTACAGTGTCATCAGATCACTCCCCGTATATAGTGTCATCAGATCACTCCCTGTATATAGTGTCATCAGATCACTCCCCTTATATAGTGTCATCAGATCACTCCCCGTATATAGTGTCATCAGATCACTCCCCGTATCAGTGTCATCAGATCTCTCCCCGTATATAGTGTCATCAGATCTCTCCCCGTATATAGTGTCATCAGATCACTTCCCCGTATATAGTGTCATCAGATCACTCCCCGTATACAGTGTCATCAATCCTCCCCGTATATAGTGTCATCAGATCACTCCGCGTATATAGTGTCATCAGATCACTCCCCGTATACAGTGTCATCAGATCACTCCCCGTATACAGTGTCATCAGATCACTCTCCGTATATAGTGGTCATCAGATCACTCCCGTATATATTCTCTAGATCGCTCCCCGTATATAGTGTCATCAGATCTCTCCCCGTATATAGTGTCATCAGATCTCTCCCCTTATATAGTGTCATCAGATCACTCCCCGTATACAGTGTCATCAGATCACTCCCCGTATACAGTGTCATCAGATCACTCCCCGTATACAGTGTCATCAGATCGCTCCCCGTATACAGTGTCATCAGATCACTCCCCGTATATAGTGTCATTAGATCACTCCCCGTATACAGTGTCATCAGATCACTCCCCGTATACAGTGTCATCAGATCACTCCCCGTATACAGTGTCATCAGATCGCTCCCCGTATACAGTGTCATCAGATCACTCCCCGTATACAGTGTCATCAGATCACTCCCCGTATATAGTGTCATCACATGATTATTACACAGGTGTGACAGATCCAGAGATGCTACACTACGTCGCGTATATTACTACTATATACACTCCCACCTTACTACACCGTGGGCAGATGGTGCGCGGGTGTGTGTATGTGGAGGGTGGATGAAGTGTGAGTGTGTGCTGAGGACAAACTGTGTGTATGTATACGGAAGGCAGACAGTGTGCGCATGTTCTCAGTATGTTTATATGTTAGCGTGCACATAGAGCATAGACATTCATGATAAATATACACACAGCGTAGCGCCCCCCGCATGCACAGCGCCCCCGTATGCACAGCGCCCCCGTATGCACAGCGCCCCCCGTATGCAGAGCGCCCGTCGTATGCAGAGCGCCCCCACATATGCACAGCGCCCCCCCGTATGCAGAGCAGAGCCGCATGCAGAGTGCCCCCGTGTGCAGTGCACCCCCCGTATGCAGAGTAGGGTGCCCCCCAAATGCAGAGCGCCCCCCGTATGTACAGTGCCCCCGTATGCAAAGCCCCCCGTATGCAGTGCGCCCCCTAATGCAGAGCGCCCCTCGTATGCAGAGCAGAACGCCCCCGTATGCAGAGCGCATCCCGTATGCAGAGCACCCACCGGATGCAGAGCGCCCCCACATGCAGAGCGCCCACACATGCATAGCGCCCCGTGCAGCTGTCACCTCTCTGGATGATGTGCATCACAGTGTGGATTTCAGCACCAGTGACGGAGATTTCCACCTCGGAGTCGCTGACATTTTCTGGGAAGGGAACGGCTGCGCTCCAGATTCTCCCGGAGTTGGAGGATCGGTCAGAGGCAGGGAACCCCTGCCGTATGCTGGAATAGAGGGCGGGGCAACAACTGTCACATGACTGCGAGAACTCCGCCCCAGCACAATATACACAGACATACCGGCAGACAGTATCACAGAATGCGGCGACCTGCGGCTCCCGCCGCCCCGGAGCCTCGCGCAGCTTTATGCTCCAGTCACTTGTCTGAGGAAAAAAAAGAAAGAGCGGTCACATGACCAGCACCGCCATGCTGCTAAGCTACTCTGAAGATGCCATGGTAACATGTGATCATTCACTCTGCACTCTTACCAAGGCCAACAGGATCATGGGGTGAAAGGTCAGGATACACATTATGAGAGCATTATACTGCCTCTGTACAAATCCCTGGTCTGGATACACGTGATCAGATCATTATACTGTCTATGTACAAATCCCTGGTTACACCGCACATGATGAGAGCATTATACTGTCTATGTACAAATCCCTGGTTACACGCACATGATGAGAGCATTATACTGCCTCTGTACAAATCCTGGTCTGGATACACGTGATGAGAGCATTATACTGCCTCTGTACAAATCCCTGGTCTGGATACACATGATGAGAGCATTATACTGCCTCTGTACAAATCCCTGGTCTGGAACACATGATGAGAGCATTATACTGCCTCTGTACAAATCCCTGGTCTGAACACATGATGAGAGCATTATACTGCTCTGTACAAATCCCTGTTACACCACATGATGAGAGCATTATACTGCCTCTGTACAAATCCCTGGTCTGGAACACATGATGAGCATTATACTGCCTCTGTACAAATCCCTGGTTACGGATCACATGATGAGAGCATTATACTGCTGACAAATCCTGTCTAACACGATAGACATATCTGCTCTGAATCCTGGTCTGGATACATGATGAGAGCATTATACTGCCTCTGTACAAATCCCTGGTCTGGATACACATGATGAGAGCATTATACTGTTCTCTGTACAAATCCCTGGTCTGGATACAACTGATGAGAGCATTATACTGCCTCTGTACAAATCCCTGGTCTGGATACACATGATGAGAGCATTATACTGCCTCTGTACAAATCCCTGGTCATGGAGACACATGATGAGAGCATTATACTGCCTCTGTACAAATCCTGGTCTGGAACACATGATGAGAGCATTATACTGCCTCTGTACAAATCCCTGGTCTGAATACACATGATGAGAGCATTATACTGCTCTGTACAAATCCTGGTCTGGATCACATGATGAGAGCATTATACTGTCTGTACAAATCCTGGTTGGATCCCCCCCCCCCCCCCCCCCCCCCCCCCCCCCCCCCCCCCCCCCCCCCCCCCCCCCCCCCCCCCCCCCCCCCCCCCCCCCCCCCCCCCCCCCCCCCCCCCCCCCCCCCCCCCCCCCCCCCCCCCCCCCCCCCCCCCCCTTTTTTTTTTTTTTTTTTTTTTTTTTTTTTTTTTTTTTTTTTTTTTTTTTTTTTTTTTTTTTTTTTTTTTTTTTTTTTTTTTTTTTTTTTTTTTTTTTTTTTTTTTTTTTTTTTTTTTTTTTTTTTTTTTTTTTTTTTTTTTTTTTTTTTTTTGGAGAGTTACTGCCTTACAACTGACACAAATAGGCAATACTCTCCACAAATCCTGAGAATAGCTATCTTCAACCGTTCCATGATGAATTATATCTTGACAAATCCTGTCTGCACATAACATTCTGCCTACAATCTGTAACACATGAAGCATTATAGCTCTGTCAAATCCTGTCTGAACACAAAGAGAGCATAATGCTCTGTAGAAAGAACATTACTGCTCTGTACAAATCCCTGTAACCAATATGAGGTTATACTCTCTTACAAACCCTGTCTAACCATTGAAGCATTATATGCCTCTTACAAACCCTGTGACCATGATGAGACATATACTGCTTACAAATCCTGGTTAACACATGATAGAGCATTATACTGCCTCTGTACAAATCCTGGTCTGGACACATTAGAGCATTATATTCTACAAATCTTTAACCACACATAGAGATTATACTGCTCTGTACAAATCCTTGTGATACATATAAGCATTATACTGCCTCTGTACAAATCCCTGGTCTGGATACATGATAGAGCATTATATGCTCTGTACAAATCCTGGTCGGATACACATGATGAGAGCATTATACTGCCTCTTACAAATCCCTGCTGGATACACTGATGAGAGCATTATTCTGTACAAATCCTGTTGTAACACAGCACAATGATGAAGCATTATACTGCCTCTGTACAAATCCTGGTTGATACACATGATGATAGCATTATACTGCCTCTGTACAAATCCCTGGTTAACACATGATGAGGCATTATACTGCCTCTGTACAAATCCCTGGTCTGGAACACAGATGAGAGCATTATATCTGCCTCCACAAATCCTGGTCTGGATAAGATGATGAGAGCATTAACTGCCTCTGTACAAATCCCTGTCTGGATACACATGATGAGAGCATTATACTATCTCTGTACAAATCCCTGGTCTGGATACACATGATGAGAGCATTATACTGTCTCTGTACAAATCCTGTCTGAACACAATGATGAGAGCATTATACTGCCTCTGTACAAATCCTGGTCTGGATACACATGATGAGAGCATTATACTGCCTCTGTACAAATCCCTGGTCTGAACACATGATGAGAGCATTATACTGCCTCTGTACAAATCCTGGTCTGATACACATGATGAGAGCATTATACTGCTCTGTACAAATCCCTGGTCTGGATACACATGATGAGAGCATTATACTTCCTCTGTACAAATCCCTGGTCTGGATACACATGATAAGCATTATACTGCCTCTGTATCAAATCCTTAGTCTGAACACATGATGAGAGCATTATATGCCTCTGTACAAATCCCTGGTCTGGAACACATGAGATGCATTATACTGCTCTGTACAAATCCCTGGTTGGACACATGATGAGAGCATTATACTGCCTCTGTACAAATCCTCTGGAACACATGATGAGAGATTATACTGCCTCTGACAAATCCCTGGTCGACACATGATGAGAGCATTATACTGCCTCTGTACAAATCCCTGGTCGGATACACTGATGAGAGCATTATACTGCCTCTGTACAAATCCCTGGTTGGATACACATGATGAGAGCATTATATGCCTCTGTACAAATCCTGGTCTGGAACAATGAGGATACTCTGCCTCTGTACAAATCCTGGTTAACACATGATGAGAGCATTATATGCTCTGTACAAATCCCTGGTTGGATACACATGTGAGAGCATTATCGCTCTCTGTACAAATCCTGGTAGGAACCATGATGGAGCATTAATGCCTCTGTACAAATCCCTGTCTGGAACACAGAGAGAGCATTATACGTCCTCGTACAAATCCTGGTCTGGATACACTGATGAGAGCATTAACTGCTCTGACAAATCCCTGGTTGGATACACATGATGAGAGCATTTACTGCTCTGTACAAATCCTGGTTGGAACTGGAGCTTATCTGCTCTGTACAAATCCTGGTCTGGACACATGATGAGAGCATTATGCCTCTGTACAATCCCTGGTTGGAACACATTGAGAGCATTATACTGCTCTGTACAAATCCTGGTTAACACATGATGAGAGCATTATACTGCCTTGTACAAATCCTGTCGGAACACATGATGAGAGCATTATCTGCCTCGTACAAATCCTGGTGGATACACATATGAGAGCATTAATGCTCTTACAAATCCTGGTCTGGAACACATGATAGAGTTATACTGCCTCTGTACAAATCCTGGTCGAACACATATGAGAGCATTATACTGCCTCTGTACAAATCCTGGTCTGGATACACATGATGAGGCATTATACTGTCTCTGTACAAATCCTGGTTGGAGACACATGATGAGAGCATTATACTGCTCTTACAAATCCCTGGTCTGGACACATGATGAGAGCATTATCTGCTCTGTACAAATCCTGGTCGAACACATGAGAGGCATTATACTGCCTCTGTACAAATCCCTGGTCGAAACACATATGAGAGCATTATATCTGCCTCTGTACAAATCCCTGGTCTGGATACACTGATGAGAGCATTATACTGCCTCTTACAAATCCTGGTCTGGATACACATAAATGAGAGCATTATACTGCCTCTGTACAAATCCCTGGTTGATACACATGATGAGAGCATTATACTCCCTCTGTACAAATCCTGGTCTGGATACACATGATGAGAGCATTATACTGCTCTGTACAAATCCCTGGTCTGGAACACATGATGAGAGCATTATACTGCTCTGTACAAATCCCTGGTCTGAACACATGATGAGAGCATTATACTGCCTCTGTACAAATCCTGGTCTGGATACACATGATGAGAGCATTATACTGCCTCTGTACAAATCCCTGGTCATACACATGATGAGAGCATTATACTGCCTCTGTACAAATCCCTGGTCTATACACATGATGAGAGCATTATACTGCCTCTGTACAAATCCCGGGTCTGGATACACATGATGAGAGCATTATACTGCCTCTGTACAAATCCTGGTCTGGATACACATGATGAGAGCATTATACTGCCTCTGTACAAATCCGGTCTGGAGACACATGATGAGAGCATTATACTGCTCTGTACAAATCCCTGGTCTGGATACAGCTGATGAGAGCATTATATTGTCTCTGTACAAATTCCTAGGTCTGGATACACAATGATGAGAGCATTATACTGCTCTTTACAAACCCCTGGTCTGGATACACATGATGAGAGCATTATACTGCCTCTGTACAAATCCCTGGTTACAGCTACACATGATGAGAGCATTATACTGCCTTGTACAAATCCCTGGTCTGGATATAATGATGAGAGCTTTATTACTGCCTCTGTACAAATCCCTGGTCTGGAAACATGATGAGTGATTATACTGACCTCTTACAAATCCCTGGTCTGAGACACATGAGAGAGCATTATACTGCCTCTGTACAAATCCTGGTCGGAAAACTGTGAGAGCATTATACTGCCTCTGTACAAATCCTGGTCTGGATACCCATGATGAGAGCATTATACTGCCTCTGAACAAATCC
Organism: Oophaga sylvatica; assembly: GCA_033576555.1. Lineage (NCBI taxonomy): Eukaryota > Metazoa > Chordata > Amphibia > Anura > Dendrobatidae > Oophaga > Oophaga sylvatica. The sequence continues at coordinate 2,597 of JARQOD010001805.1, read as the reverse complement.
TGGTCTGGAACACATGATGAGAGCATTTTACTGCCTCTGTACAAATCCCTGGTCTGGAGAACACATGATGAGAGCATTATACTGCCTCTGTACAAATCCTGGTCTGAGACACATGATGAGAGAGCATTATACTGCCTCTGTACAAATCCCTGGTCTGGAAACAATGATGAGAGCATTATACTGTCCTCTGTACAAATCCCTGGTCTGGAACACATGATGAGAGCATTATACTGTCTCTGTACAAATCCCTGGTTTGGATAACACATAATGAGAGCATTATACTGCTCTGACAAATCCTGGTCAGGAGACACATGATGAGAGCATTATACTGACTCTGTACAAATCCTGGTCTGGATACAGTGATGAGAGCATTAAATGTATCTCGTACAAATCCTTGGTCTGGATACACAATGATGAGAGCATTATACTGCCTCTGTACAATTCCCTGGTCTGGAAACACATATGAGAGCATTATACTGCTCTGTACAAATCCTGGTCAGGATACACATGATGAGAGCATTATACTGACTCTGTACAAATCCCTGGTCTGAGTACAGCTGATGGAGCATTATATGTGCTGTACAAATCCTTGGTCTGGATACACATGATGAGAGCATTATAACTGTCTCTGTACAAATCCCTGGTCTGACAACACATGATGAGAGCATTATACTGTTTCTGTACAAATCCCTGGTCTGGATACACGTGGATGAGAGCATTATACTGCTCCGTACAAATCCTGGTCTGGAAACAAATGAGAGCATTATACTGCTCTGTACAAATCCCTTGTTAACACACATGGTGAGAGCATTATATGCTTCTGTACAAATCCTTGTTGACACACATGATGAAGCATTATACTGCCTCTGTACAAATTCACTGGTTACACCACACATATGAGAGCATTATACTGCTCTGTACAAATCCTGGTCATGGAGACACAGATGAGAGCATTATACTGCTCCACAAATTCCTGGTCTGGATAAGATGATGAGAGCATTATACTGCCTCTGTACAAATCCCTCGTCTGTATACACATGATGAGAGCATTATACTATCTCTGTCGAACAAATCCATGGTCTGGATGCAACTGATGAGAGCATTATACTTGTCTCTGTACAAATACCTGGTCTGGAACACAGTGATGAGAGCATTATACTGCCTCTGTACAAATCCCTGGTCGGATACACATGATGAGAGCATTATATGCCTCTGTACAAATCCTGGTACACGCACATGATGAGAGCATTATATGCCTCTGTACAAATCCCTGGTCTGGATACACTGATGAGACATTATATGTCTCTGTACAAATCCTGGTATGGATACACATGATGAGAGCATTATACTGCCTCTGTACAAATCCCTGGTCTGGAACACATGATGAGAGCATTATATGCTCTGTAAAATCCTGGTCTGGATACACAAGATGAGAGCATTATACTGCCTCTGTACAAATCCCTGTTCATACACATGATGAGAGCATTATACTGCTCTTTAACAAATTCCCTGGTCAGGATAGCCCCTATATGAGAGCATTATACTGCCTCTGTACAAATCCTTGTCTGGATACAGCTGATGAGAGCATTATACTGCTCTGTACAAATCCCTGGTCTGAATACACATGATGAGAGCATTATACTGCCTCTGTACAAATCTGGTCTGGAACACATGATGAGAGCATTATACTTCCTCTGTACAAATCCCTGGTCTGGATACACATGATGAGAGCATTATACTGCCTCTGTACAAATCCCTGGTCTGGAGACACATGATGAGAGCATTATACTTCCTCTATACAAATCGCTGGTCTGGATACACATGATGAGAGTATTATGCTGCCTCTATACAAATCGCTGGTCTGGATACACATGATGAGAGCATTATACTGCCTCTGTACAAATTCCTGGTCTGTATACACATGATGATAGCATTATACTGCCTCTGTACAAATTCCTGGTCTGTATACACATGATGAGAGCATTATACTGCCTCTGTACAAATCCCTGGTTAGATTGCACATGGAGGACTGTGTACAGTTTTGGGCATCGGTGCTCAGGAACGATGTAATGGAGCTAGAGCGATTACAAAGGAGGGCAACAAAATTAATAAAGGAGATGGGGAACTTACAATCCCCAGAGAGATTAGAAAAAAGACGACTGAGGGGCGATCTAATAACCATGTATAAGTATATAAGGGACAATACAAATATCTCTCCGAGGATATGTTTATACCAAGGAAGGTGACGGTCACAAGGGGCATTCTCTGCGTCTGGAGGAGAGAAGGTTTCTCCACCAACATAGAAGAGGATTCTTTACTGTTAGGGCAGTGAGAATCTGGAATTCCTCTCCTGAGGAGGTGGTGATGGTGAACTCAGTCGAGGGGTTCAGGAGAGGCCTGGATGTCTCCCTGGAGCGTAACAATATTGTATCTTACAGTTATTAGGTTCTTTAGAAGGACGTAGATCTGGGGGTTTATTCTGACGGAGTATAGGCGGGACTGGATGGACACATGGCTTTATTCCACCTTGATAACTATGTTACTATGCAACCACAGAGCGAGCAGAGTTTTCCCTGGCACTGACCTGAGGCTCCTGA
>JARQOD010001804.1:0-89834 GCA_033576555.1 Oophaga sylvatica | reverse complement strand
TTTGGTGGGAATGTGATACTTCTCTACTAGAGCCTGTGACACGAGATTCCCAGCTGCTCCAGAATCAAGTTGGGCCATTTCGAAGTGGCGGTTCTTACCGATCAGAATTGAAACCGACAGCAGCAGGGATGAAGAGGATTTATTTTTGTCTAGATTGACCTCTCCGAGCGAACCTAGACACAGGCGTTTTCCCGACTTCTCTGGACAGGTTTGGATCCAGTGCTCCTTACTGCCGCAGTAGAAGCAACTTTTCTCGGCACGGCGTGAGTCCTGACGGGTTTTGACCATCTTGGTCTGGTCGACCTGTATAGGCTCAGCAGTGTGCACCTGAGGAGAAACGGAAGAGGTTATAGATCTCTGACACGAGGGTGCAAGATGGGAAAAATTCTTTTTTAACGGGTGATCTCTTTGGCTCGTTCCTGGAACCGTAGATCAATTCGATTGGCAAGATTTATTAAATCATCTAGAGAGGTTGGAACGTCCCGACCGGCAAGTTCGTCTTTAATACGGCCGGACAGACCCTCCCAGAAGACCGAAATTAGAGCTTCATTGTCCCAAGCTAGTTCTGAGGCTAAAGTCCGGAACCGTATGGCATATTGACCAACGGTGAGACTCTCCTGACGGAGACGCAGCAGAGATGATGCAGAGGAAGTCTTCGTCCAGGTTCGTCGAATACCTTCCGGAAGGCTGAGAGAAACGCAGGCAGGTCAGACACCAGAGGATCCTCTCTCTCCCAGAGAGGATTAAGCCAGGCCAGGGCCTCTCCGGTAAGATGGGACATGATGAAGGCAATTTTGGCCCGGTCAGAGTTAAACTGGTGTGCCAGGAGTTTCAAAATGCAGGGTGCACAGATTAATGAAACCCCGAGCCAGAGCAGGATCGCCTCCAAACCTAGGAGGAGCTGACAGTCGGGGTCCGGGAATGGAAACCACGGAATTGGGAATCAGCGGGACTGACGGATTATGAGTCATGGCTCCAGCGATGGTTGCAAGTGATGATTTCAGAGTGTCCAGACGGGATTTGACGTTCCGCAGGTGACCCAGAATGGTCTCCTGTTGAGACCTCTGGCGAGACAGCTCATGACACAGTTCCGGGAGTGAAGGGGTTTGGGTGCCACCGGGTTCCATGGCCCGGGCAAACTGTAACGGGTCTGGTGGGTGGAACTACTGACGAGACAGGTCAGGTTGGTGGAACCACAAAGCTTTATTATACAAGAGAGTTTACTTGTAAGAGAGCGGGTGGCACCCGGGAAAAGGGCAGGGAATCACGGCAGGGGATATAGGTAGTCTCTGGACAGGCAGGTTTGTCACAGCAAGTGACCAAGGAAGTCTCTGGGCAGGCGTGTAAGGAGAACCGAGGCAGTCTCTGGACAGGCAGGTTGTCACGCAAGTGACCAAGGCAGTCTCTGGGACAGGCAGGTTGTAACGGAAGTGAACCAGGCAGTCTCTGGGACAGGCAGGTTGTCACGGCAAGTGACCAGGCAGTCTCTGGGACAGGCAGGTTGTCACGGCAAGTGACCAGGCAGTCTCTGGGCAGGCAGGTTGTCACGGCAAGTGACCAGGCAGTCTCTGGGACAGGCAGGTTGTCACGGTAAGTGACCAGGCAGTCTCTGGGACAGGCAGGTTGTCACGGCAAGTGACCAGGCAGTCTCTGGGCAGGCAGGTTGTCACGGCAAGTGACCAGGCAGTCTCTGGGCAGGCAGGTTGTCACGGCAAGTGACCAGGCAGGCAGGTTGTCACAACAAGTGACCAGGCAGACTCTGGGCAGGCAGGTTGTCATGGCAAGTGACCAGGCAGTCTCTAGACAGGCAGGTTGTCACAGCAAGTGACCAGGCAGGCTCTAGACAGGCAGGTATATACGACCTGATATGGTGGAGCCTCCAGGTAGGCTGCAGTCGGATGGCAGATGATCGCTCCCAGGTGAGCAGGCCAGAGCCGGGATCTCTGCAGATGATGTCCGAACTTCTGGATGGAGCTGCAGTCGGATGGCAGATGATCGCTCCTAGGTGAGCAGGCAAGAGCCGAGGATCTCTGCAGATGACGTCCGAACCTCTGGATGGAACTGCAGACGGATGGCAGACAGGCAAGCCGACAGGTAACAGGCAGGTAACTGGAATCAGGAGCTGATGGCTGAAACAGAGTTAGACTGCACAGGAACAACATTGCTCGGGCACCTACATTAAGGAGGAAGCCCTTAATATAGGGTGGAGTCCTCCAGCATTGGCTGGAGACTGATTTGGAAAATGCGCGCGGCTCCTTTAAGAGCGGGGGAGGGTGCGGGCGCGCGCCCTAAGGCCAGTAGCAGGGAAGGAGCACGCGGGACCAGCAGGGCGGAAGGAGGACGCCATAGGCGCAGAGGGGGCTGGGAGCACTGAGGACGCTGAGCGCAGGTGAGGAGAGCGACGTCCCTGTCTGGCAGCAGGCAGGGACGCAGGCGCTACACACATCTTTCCTGTATATATATATATATAGATACACATCTTTACTGTATATATAGATACACATCTTTACTGTATATATATAATAGATACACATCTTTCCTGTATATATATATAGATACACATCTTTACTGTATATATATATAGATACACATCTTTCCTGATATATATATATATATAGATACACATCTTTACTGTATATTAGATACACATCTTTACTGTATATATATATAGATACACATCTTTACTGTATATATATATAGATACACATCTTTACTGTATATATATATATAGATACACATCTTTACTGTATATATATATAGATACACATCTTTCCTGTATGTATATATATATAATATTATAGATACACATCTTTCCTGTATGTATATATATATAGATACACTTCTTTCCTGTATATATATATATAGATACACATCTTTCCTGTATGTATATTATATATATATAGATACACATCTTTACTGTATATATATATATAGATACACATCTTTACTTGTATATATATATAGATACACATCTTTCCTGTATGTATATATATATATAGATACACATCTTTCCTGTATGTAATATATATATATAGATACACATCTTTACTGTATATATATATAGATACACATCTTTCCTGTATGTAATATATATATAGATACACATCTTTCCTGTATATATATATATAGATACACATCTTTCCTGTATGTAATATATATATAGATACACATCTTTCCTGTATATATATATAGATACACATCTTTACTGTATATAATATATATATAGATACACATCTTTACTGTATATATATAGATACACATCTTTACTGTATATATATATAGATACACATCTTTACTGTATATATATATATAGATACACATCTTTACTGTATATATATATAGATACACATCTTTACTGTATATATATATAGATACACATCTTTACTGTATATATATATATATATATATAGATACACATCTTTACTGTATATATATATAGATACACATCTTTCCTGTATGTAATATATATATATATATATAGATACACATCTTTACTGTATATATATATAGATACACATCTTTACTGTATATATATTATATATATATAGATACACATCTTTACTGTATATATAAATAGATACACATCTTTCCTGTATGTAATATATATATAATATATAGATACACATCTTTCCTGTATATATATATAGATACACATCTTTACTGTATTATATATATATATAGATACACATCTTTCCTGTATATATATATATAGATACAATCTTACTTATATAAATAGATACACATCTTTCCTGTATAAATATATAATATATAGACACATCTTTACTGTATATATATAATATAGATACACATCTTTCTGTATAATATATATATATAGATACACATCTTTACTGTATATATACAAAGATACACATCTTTCCTGTATAATATATATATATATAGATACACATCTTTACTGTATATATATATAGATACACATCTTTCCTGTATGTAATATATATATATAGATACACATCTTTCCTGTATATATATATAGATACACATCTTTACTGTATATATATATAGATCATATTTATATGATACTACATCTTTAACCTGTATATATATATAGATACACATCTTTCCTGTATATATATATAGATACACATCTTTACTGTATATATATATAGATACACATCTTTCCTTATGTAATATATATATATATATAGATACACATCTTTCCTGTATATATATATAGATACACATCTTTACTGTATATATATAAATTAGATAATAATAATAACTTTATATAGCGCCATCATATTCCGCAGCGCTTTACAGTTTAACAGTTTCAAAACACAAGTCATAAGTAACAACGTTAACAATACAATAATTAAAGCAAAATCAGCCGCCCCTGCTCGTGAGAGCTTTCAATCTACAATGAGGTGGGGGAGATACAAAGTACAGGTGTATATATACAATGGTGCATTTACAATGATGGTCCAGCCATCGTGGGGGATGTGAGGGATGGATGGAGATAGTGAATGGGCTACACAACACCACACACACACACACACTTACACTAGAATGACTTTGATTAGTGAATGTGATAGGCCGCTCTGAACAAATGTGTTTTGAGGGAGCGCCTGAAACCATGCAAATTGTGGATAGTCCTAATTTCTTGGGGTAGAGCATTCCAGAGAATTGGCGCAGCGCGGGAGAAGTCTTGGAGTCGGGCGTGGGAGGTACGGATTAGTGCAGAGGTTAGTCGAAAGTCATTTGCAGAGCGCAGCAGTCGGTTAGGCCGATAGATAGAAATGAGGGAGGAGATGTAGGGGGGTGCTGCACTGTGGAGAGGACGGGCAGGTGATAGATAGAAATGAGGGAGGAGATGTAGGGGGTGCTGCACTGTGGAGAGGACGGGCAGGTGATAGATAGAAATGAGGGAGGAGATGTAGGGGGGCTGCACTGTGGAGAGGACGGGCAGGGTGATAGATAGAAATGAGGGAGGAGATGTAGGGGGGCTGCACTGTGGGAGGACGGGTAGGTGATAGACAGAAATGAGGGAGGAGATGTAGGGGGGGCTGCACTGTGGAGAGGACGGGCAGGTGATAGAGATGAGGGAGATGTAGGGGGGTGCTGCACTGTGGAGAGGATGGGTAGGTGATAGATAGAAATGAGGGAGGAGATGTAGGGGTGCTGCACTGTGGAGAGGACGGGAGGTGATAGAAGAAATGAGGGAGGAGATGTAGGGGGTGCTGCACTGTGGAGAGGATGGGTAGGTGATAGATAGAAATGAGGGAGGAGATGTAGGGGGTGCTGCACTGTGGAGAGGACGGGCAGGTGATAGATAGAAATGAGGGAGGAGATGTAGGGGGGCTGCACTGTGGAGAGGACGGGTAGGTGATAGATAGAAATGAGGGAGGAGATGTAGGGGGGGCTGCACTGTGGAGAGGACGGGCAGGTGATAGAGATGAGGAGATGTAGGGGGTGCTGCACTGTGGAGAGGATGGGTAGGTGATAGATAGAAATGAGGGAGAGATGTAGGGGGGCTGCACTGTGGAGAGGACGGGTAGGTGATAGATAGAAATGAGGGAGGAGATGTAGGGGGGTGCTGCACTGTGGAGAGGAGGGTAGGTGATAGATAGAAATTAGGGAGGAGATGTAGGGGGGCTGCACTGTGGAGAGGAGGGCAGGTGATAGATAGAAATGAGGGAGGAGATGTAGGGGTGCTGCACTGTGGAGAGGACGGGCAGGGTGATAGATAGAAATGAGGGAGGAGATGTAGGGGGCTGCACTGTGGAGAGGACGGGTAGGTGATAGATAGAAATGAGGGAGGAGATGTAGGGGGGTGCTGCACTGTGGAGAGGACGGGCAGGTGATAGAGATGAGGAGATGTAGGGGGTGCTGCACTGTGGAGAGGATGGGTAGGTGATAGATAGAAATGAGGGAGGAGATGTAGGGGATGCTGCACTGTGGAGAGGACGGGTAGGTGATAGATAGAAATGAGGGAGGAGATGTAGGGGGGCTGCACTGTGGAGAGGACGGGTAGGTGATAGACAGAAATGAGGGAGGAGATGTAGGGGATGCTGCACTGTGGAGAGGACGGGCAGGGTGATATATAGAAATGAGGGAGTAGATGTAGGGGGGCTGCACTGTGGAGAGGACGGGTAGGTGATAGAAAAATGAGGGAGGAGATGTAGGGGGTGCTGCACTGTGGAGAGGACGGGTAGGTGATAGAAAAATGGGAGGAGATGTAGGGGGTGCTGCACTGTGGAGAGGACGGGAGGTGATAGATAGAAATGAGGGAGGAGATGTAGGGGGGCTGCACTGTGGAGAGGACGGGTAGGTGATAGACAGAAATGAGGGAGGAGATGTAGGGGGGTGCTGCACTGTGGAGAGGACGGGTAGGTGATAGAAAAATAGGGAGGAGATGTAGGGGGTGCTGCACTGTGGAGAGGACGGGCAGGGTGATAGATAGAAATGAGGGAGGAGATGTAGGGGGGTGCTGCACTGTGGAGAGGACGGGCAGGGTGATAGATAGAAATGAGGGAGGAGATGTAGGGGGGCCGCACTGTGGAGAGGACGGGCAGGTGATAGATAGAAATGAGGGAGGAGATGTAGGGGGGTGCTGCACTGTGGAGAGGACGGGCAGGGTGATAGATAGAAATGAGGGAGGAGATGTAGGGGGTGCTGCACTGTGGAGAGGACGGGCAGGGTGATAGATAGAAATGAGGGAGGAGATGTAGGGGGGTGCTGCACTGTGGAGAGGACGGGCAGGTGATAGATAGAAATGAGGGAGGAGATGTAGGGGTGCTGCACTGTGGAGAGGACAGGGTAGGTGATAGACAGAAATGAGGGAGGAGATGTAGGGGGGTGCTGCACTGTGGAGAGGACGGGTAGGTGATAGAAATAAGGGAGGAGATGTAGGGGGTGCTGCACTGTGGAGAGGACGGGCAGGTGATAGATAGAAATGAGGGAGGAGATGTAGGGGGTGCTGCACTGTGGAGAGGACGGGCAGGGTGATAGATAGAAATGAGGGAGGAGATGTAGGGGGGTGCTGCACTGTGGAGAGGACGGGCAGGTGATAGATAGAAATGAGGGAGGAGATGTAGGGAGGTGCTGCAGTGTGAAGAGCTTTGTGGGTGAGAACAGTACTTTGAATTGGATCCTATAATGAATGGGCAGCCAGTGTAAGGACTGGCGAAGAGCGGACGCGTCCGAGTACCGATTAGCCAGATGGATGACCCTGGCTGCTGCATTAAGGATGGACTGGAGAGGGGATAGTCGAGTAATGGGGAGGCCAAGTAATAGAGCGTTACAGTAGTCCAGGCGGGAGTGGATCAATGCTACAGTGAGGGTTTTTGTTGTTTCCATGGTGAGAAAAGGGCGGATATATGTATATATATATAGATACACATCTTTACTGTATATATATATATATATATATATATAGATACACATCTTTACTGTATATATATATAGATACACATCTTTCCTGTATGTAATATATATATATAGATACACATCTTTCCTGTATATATATAGATACACATCTTTACTGTATAATATATATATATAGATACACATCTTTACTGTATATATATATAGATACACATCTTTCCTGTATGTAATATATATATATATATATAGATACACATCTTTACTGTATATATATAGATACACATCTTTACTGTTATATAATATATATATAGATACACATCTTTCCTGTATATATATATAGATACACATCTTTACTGTATATATATATAGATACACATCTTTACTGTATATATATAAAGATACACATCTTTCTGTATATATATAAAGATACACATCTTTCCTGTATATATATATAGATACACATCTTTACTGTATATATATATATAGATACACATCTTTCCTGTATATATATATAGATACACATCTTTCCTGTATATATATAAAGATACACATCTTTCCTGTATATATATATAAGATACACATCTTTCCTGTATATATATAAGATACACATCTTTACTGTATATATATATAGATACACATCTTTACTGTATATATATAAGATACACATCTTTCTGTATATATATATAAGATACACATCTTTCCTGTATAATATATATATAGATACACATCTTTCCTGTATATATATATATAGATACACATCTTTACTGTATATATATATAGATACACATCTTTCCTGTATATATATAAAGATACACATCTTTACTGTATATATATATATAGATACACATCTTTACTGTAATATATATAATAGATACACATCTTTCCTGTATATATATAAAGATACACATCTTTACTGTATATATATATAGATACACATCTTTACTGTATATATATATAGATACACATCTTTACTGTATATATATTATAGATACACATCTTTACTGTATATATATAAGATACACATCTTTCCCTGTATAAATAAATCTAGTATAATATAGATACACATCTTTCCTGTATATATATATAGATACACATCTTTCCTGTATATATATAAGATACACATCTTTACCTGTATATATAATATAGATACACATCTTTCCTGTATATATATATAAAGATACACATCTTTACTGTATATATATATAGATACACATCTTTACTGTATATATATATATAGATACACATCTTTACTGTATATATATATAGATACACATCTTTCTGTATATATATAAGATACACATCTTTACTGTATATTATATATATAGATACACATCTTTCTGTATATATATATATAGATACACATCTTTACTGTATATATATAGATACACATCTTTCTTTTATATAATATATAGATACACATCTTTACTGTATATATATATAATATACATCTTTCTGTATATATATATATAGATACACATCTTTACTGTATATATATAAGATAACATCTCTTTACTGTATATAATTATATATATAGATACACATCTTTACTGTAATATATATATAGATACACATCTTTACTGTATATAATAGATACACATCTTTACTGTATATATATATAGATACACATCTTTACTGTATATATATATAAGATACACATCTTTTACTGTATATTATAGATACACATCTTTACTTATATATATATAGATACACATCTTTACTGTATATATATATAGATACACATCTTCTGTATTATATTAGATACACATCTTTACTGTATATATATATAGATACACATCTTTCCTGTATATATTATAATACACATCTTACTGTATAATAATAGATACACATCTTTACTGTATATATATAATAACACATCTTTACTGTATATTATATAAATAGATATAACACATCTTTACTGTATATATATATAGATACACATCTTTACTGTATATATATATAGATACACATCTTTCCTGTATCAAGAAGCCATTAGTAATAGTGCCAGTGCAAAGCACAAAGTATTACAGAGCTCCGTCCAAAGGGTTCACAGACTGCCATTAAAGCTGATCCTTATCTCTTTGTTGTCTTCTTGCCAATTGTTTGCTGGCAATGGATGTCTCTTGTTGCATCTGATAGTCGGAGGGTCCCAAATCTTGCATGATTCTGAGTTAGTTTCAGGAGGACAATTTCCTGTCCTCCACAGTCACAAGTTTCCTGGCCTGCAGGTCTATGGCCAACAATGCCCAGCCGCCTCTGCTACTCTTGACTCTAAAGTAGCCATCAGCTAGTGGTTCTCCATTACTAATCACAACCCCCTATAGAGAGGATCTCAACAGATACAGCATCATGGTGGCCCCTAAGGGTATAAGTGACCTCCAAGTCCAGGAGTCGCCTCACTGTCACCTGCAATCATGTCCGGTGGTGACTTACCACTACACCAAGCAAGACCAAGATGGCCGCCAGGGTTACCACCACTGCTTTCCATGAAGAGGTCCTGTACTTACGAGGCTCGGTTATGTGCAGGAGATGCTCATTCTCCACCACTGTGGATCCGAGAAATGTTCTGCATACTTTTACAGCCACGGTCATGGATGAGCTACGGTTTTGGAAGGCAGGCCTCAAGATGGCTGAAGGGGTACAATTTGTCTGTGTGCTGTCCAGTCCACTCAGGCTCCAGGAAATACATTTCAACCATCCAGATGCACTATCTGGTTAGAGGCCTTTTCCCTTGTTTATGGGGTTTGTCCAGTGTCTGATGGCCTTGTTTTTTACTGTATTGGAGGAGCTTGTTTAAAAGGCAACCATATTGGATGTCCTGCCCCTGAAAGTCCACCAAATCTGCTTACTTCAATTAAACCACTCTCCTCTTCCCACGGTGACCACGTGCACCTTCGGCTGATCTGATGGTGCATGTGTATGGACAGGACATGAGACATTGTTATTAACCAATCACTATATGTAAGGTCTGCCTTACTAGACATTTATAAAGGGGTCAAAGGTGTTTAACTTTTTATATATCTTAATTGCTTTTTTATAGTCTGAAATTTGGGTACTGCTGTTCAGCTTGTAACCAGAATCCCCAGTCTTTCTCTAGTTCTTTTCTCAGTTAGAGATCACATGCTGCCGCCACTAGACCACAACTGAAGCCTGTGCTGTCCCTAATAGGCCACCGCTGAGCCTGTATTGCCACTATCAGGGTACCGCTGAAGCCTGTGCTGTCCCTAATAGGCCACCGCTGTAGCCTGTACTGCCACTATCAGGGTACCGCTGAAGCCTGTGCTGTCCCTAATAGGCCACGCTGTAGCCTGTCTGCCACTATCAGGGTACCGCTGAAGCCTGTGCTGTCCCTAATAGGCCACCGCTGTAGCCTGTCTTTCTCCACTAAACCGCTGAAGCCTGTGCTGTCCTAATAGCCACCACTGTAGCCTGTACTGCCCACTATCAGGTACCGCTGAAGCCTGTGCTGTCCCTAATAGGCCACCGCTTAGCTGTACTGCCACTATCAGGGTACCGCTGAAGCCTGTGCTGTCCCTAATAGGCCACCGCTGTAGCCTGTCCTTGTCTCCACTAACCACGTGAAGCTGTGCTGTCCCTAATGGCCACCGCTGTAGCTGTATGCCACTATCAGGGTACGCTGAAGCTGTGTGTCCCTAATAGGCCACCGCTGTAGCCTGTATGCACTATCAGGTACCGCTGAGCCTGTGCTGTCCCTAATAGGCCACACTGTAGCCTGTACCCACTATCAGGGTACGCTGAGCCTGTGCTGTCCCTAATAGGCCACTGCTGTAGTCTTAGCACAGCCTGTGCTGTCCCAATAGGCACTGTGGGCCTTGCTGTCCCTATAGCCACTCTTGAACGCTGTGCTGCCTCTATACAGGGGAAAAAAGTGTTTAGTCGCCAGTAATTGTGCACTTTCACCCCCTATAAAGATGAGAGGCCTGTAAGTGACATCAGAGGTCGACCACAACTATGAGAGTCACAATGAGAAAACAAACCCAGAAAATCACCTCGTCTGATTTATTTTGCAAATTATGGTGGAAAATAAGTATTTGGTCATTAACAAAAGTTCATCTCAATATTTCGTTATATCCTTTGTTGGCGATGACAGAGGTCAGACGTTTTCTGTAAGTCTTCACCAGGTTGTCACACACTGTTGGTGGTTTGTTGGCCCATTCCTCCATGCAGATGCTCCCCTGCAGCATAATATCAGGACACCAATGCATGCTTACCGATTCACTAACACTCCCCTGGCTTCCCAGGGCCCCCGGTGATGACTAACCTTGCGCTTACCAGTGGTGGATGTGATGACATGTGCCTCCCGCATATACAAGATGAAGCCTGAATGACTGATCCCACTCAGATATCACAGGGCACCTAGACTATCACCCTGTCGCATTATTCAAGGGACATGATGCTGTAACCATCCTCAGTTATTCCTAGTGCGTCAGTGGTGATGCTGTCTTGCACATGTCCCAGGTGACCGGTGTTGCACCTAATGCCCCCTGCAGCTATATATCAGGCACCGTGAGACTGATCCTCTGCAGCATATATCAGGGCACCGTGATACTGATCCCTGCAGCATATTTCAGGGCACCGGTGAGGACTGATCCCTGCACATATTCCAGGCACCGTGATGACTGATCCCTGCAGCATATTCCCAGGGCACCGGTGATGACTGATCCTCTGCAGCATATATCAGGCACCGTGATGACTGATCCTCTGCAGTGTTCCCAGGGCACGGTGATGACTGATCCCTGCAGCATATTCCAGGGCACCGGTGATGACTGATCCCTCAGCATATTCCACAGGGCACCGGTGAGAACTGATCCCTGCAGCATAATATCAGGACCCCAGTGATGACTGATCCCTGCAGCATATTCCCAGGGCACCGGTGATGACTGATCCTCTGCAGCATATTCAGGGAGAACGACCAATAGTGATGACTGATCCTCTGCAGCATTATCCCAGGCCACCGGTGATGACTGATCCCTGCGATATTCCAGGGCATCCGGTGGACTGATGATCCCTGCAGCATATTCCCAGGGAAACCGGTGATGATTGATCTTGCAGCATAATATCAGGACGCCAGTGATGATGATCCTCTGCAGCATTTCCCAGGGACCGGTGATGACTGATTCCTCTGCAGCATATATCAGGACTGGTGAGGACTGATCCCTGCAGCATATTCCCAGGGCACCGGTGATGATGATCCTGCAGCATATTTCCGGGCACCGTGAGGACTGATCCCCTGCAGCATATTCCAGGGCACCGGTGAGGACTGATCCCCTGCAGCATATTCCCAGGGCACCGGTGATAAACTGATCCTCTGCAGCATATTCCCAGGGCACCGGTGATGACTGATCCCCTGCAGCATATATCCAGGGCACCGGTGATGACTGATCCTCTGCAGCATATTCCCAGGGCACCGGTGATGACTGATCCCCTGCAGCATATTTCCAGGCACCGGTGATGACTGATCCCTGCAGCATTTCCAGGGCACCGTGATGACTGATCCCTGCAGCATATTCCAGGGCACCGGTGATGACTGATCCCCCTGCAGCATATTCCAGGGCACCGGTGAGACTGATCCCCCTGCAGCATATTCCCAGGGCACCGGTGATGACTGATCCTCTGCAGCATATTCCCAGGGCACCGGTGATGACTGATCCCTGCAGCATATATCAGGACGCCAGTGAGGACTGATCCCCCTGCAGCATATTCCCAGGGCACCGGTGATGACTGATCCTCCTGCAGCATATTCCCAGGGCACCGGTGAGGACTGATCCCCTGCAGCATATTCCCAGGGCACCGGTGATGACTGATCCTCTGCAGCATATTCCCAGGGCACCGGTGATGACTGATCCTCTGCAGCATATTCCCAGGGCACCGGTGATGACTGATCCCTCGCAAGCATGATTATCCCAGTTTAATATCAGGACGCCAGTGATGACTGATCCTCTGCAGCATGTTCCCAGGGCACCGGTGATGACTGATCCTCTGCAGCATATTCCCAGGGCACGGTGATGACTGATCCTCTGCAGCATATTCCCAGGGCACCGGTGATGACTGATCCCCCTGCAGCATAATATCAGGACGCCAGTGATGACTGATCCTCTGCAGCATGTTCCCAGGGCACCGGTGATGACTGATCCTCTGCAGCATATTCCCAGGGCACCGGTGATGACTGATCCTCTGCAGCATATTCCCAGGGGCACCGGTGATGACTGATCCTCTGCAGCATATTCCCAGGGCACCGGTGATGACTGATCCCCTGCAGCATATATCAGGACGCCAGTGATGACTGATCCTCTGCAGCATGTTCCCAGGGCACCGGTGATGACTGATCCTCTGCAGCATATTCCCAGGGCACCGGTGATGACTAATCCTCTGCAGCATATTCCCAGGGCACCGGTGATGATTGATCCTCTGCAGCATATTCCCAGGGTACCGGTGATGATTGATCCTCTGCAGCATATTCCCAGGGCACCAGTGATGATTGATCCTCTGCAGCATATTCCCAGGGCACCGGTGATGACTAATCCTCTGCAGCATATTCCCAGGGCACAGGTGATGATTGATCCTCTGCAGCATATTCCCAGGGCACCGGTGATGACTGATCCCCTGCAGCATATTCCCAGGGCACCGGTGATGACTGATCCTCCTGCAGCATATTCCCAGGGCACCGGTGATGACTAATCCTCTGCAGCATATTCCCAGGGCACCGGTGATGACTGATCCCCCTGCAGCATAATATCAGGACGCAGTGATGACTGATCCTCTGCAGCATATTCCCAGGGTACCGGTGAGGACTGATCCCCCTGCAGCATAATATCAGGACGCCAGTGATGACTGATCCTCTGCAGCATATTCCCAGGGCACCGGTGATGACTGATCCTCTGCAGCATATTCCCAGGGCACGGTGATGACTGATCCTCTGCAGCATATTCCCAGGGCACCGGTGATGACTGATCCTCTGCAGCATATTCCCAGGGCACCGGTGATGACTGATCCTCTGCAGCATATTCCCAGGGCACCGGTGATGACTGATCCTCTGCAGCATATTCCCAGGGCACCGGTGATGACTGATCCTCTGCAGCATATTCCCAGGGCACCGGTGATGACTGATCCTCTGCAGCATATTCCCAGGGCACCGGTGAGGACTGATCCCCTGCAGCATATTCCCAGGGCACTGGTGTGACTATCTCTGCAGCATATTCCAGGGCACCGGTGAGGACTGATCCCCTGCAGCATATTCCCAGGGCACCGGTGAGGACTGATCCCCCTGCAGCATAATATCAGGACGCCAGTGATGACTGATCCTCTGCAGCATGTTCCCAGGGCACCGGTGATGACTGATCCCCTGCAGCATAATATCAGGACGCCAGTGATGACTGATCCCCCTGCAGCATATTCCCAGGGCACCGGTGATGATTGATCCTCTGCAGCATATTCCCAGGGCACCGGTGATGACTGATCCTCTGCAGCATATTCCCAGGGCACCGGTGATGACTGATCCCCCTGCAGCATATTATCAGGGCACCGGTGATGACTGATCCTCTGCAGCATATTCCCAGGGCACCGGTGATGACTAATCCTCTGCAGCATATTCCCAGGGCACCGGTGATGACTGATCCTCTGCAGCATAATATCAGGACGCCAGTGATGACTGATCCTCTGCAGCATATTCCCAGGGCACCGGTGATGACTGATCCTCTGCAGCATGTTCCCAGGGCACCGGTGATGACTGATCCCCTGCAGCATAATAGCAGGACGCCAGTGATGACTGATCCCCCTGCAGCATATTCCCAGGGCACCGGTGATGACTAATCCTCTGCAGCATATTCCCAGGGCACCGGTGATGATTGATCCTCTGCAGCATATTGCCAGGGTACCGGTGATGACTAATCCTCTGCAGCATATTCCCAGGGCACCGGTGATGACTGATCCTCTGCAGCATATTCCCAGGGCACCGGTGATGATTGATCCTCTGCAGCATATTGCCAGGGCACCGGTGATGACTAATCCTCTGCAGCATATTCCCAGGGCACCGGTGATGACTGATCCTCTGCAGCATATTCCCAGGGCACCGGTGATGACTGATCCTCTGCAGCATATTCCCAGGGCACTGGTGATAACTGATCCTCTGCAGCATATTCCCAGGGCACCGGTGATGACTGATCCTCTGCAGCATATTCCCAGGGCACCGGTGATGACTGATCCCCCTGCAGCATAATATCAGGACGCCAGTGATGACCGATTCCCCTGCAGCATATTCCCAGGGTACCGGTGAGGACTGATCCCCCTGCAGCATATTCCCAGGGCACCGGTGATGACTGATCCCCCTGCAGCATATTCCCAGGGCACCGGTGATGACTGATCCCCCTGCAGCATATTCCCAGGGCACCGGTGAGGACTGATCCCCCTGCAGCATATTCCCAGGGCACCGGTGATGACTGATCCTCTGCAGCATATTCCCAGGGCACCGGTGATGACTGATCCCCCTGCAGCATATTCCCAGGGCACTGGTGAGGACTGATCCCCCTGCAGCATATTCCCAGGGCACTGGTGAGGACTGATCCCCCTGCAGCATATTCCCAGGGTACCGGTGAGGACTGATCCCCCTGCAGCATATTCCCAGGGCACTGGTGAGGACTGATTCCCCTGCAGCATATTCCCAGGGTACCGGTGAGGACTGATCCTCCTGCAGCATATTCCCAGGGTACCGGTGATGACTGATCCCCCTGCAGCATATTCCCAGGGTACCGGTGAGGACTGATCCCCCTGCAGCATATTCCCAGGGCACCGGTGATGCTCAAAAAATAAAGGGAACACTTAAACAACAGATTATAACTCCAAGTAAATGAAACTTCTGTGAAATCAAACTGTCCACTTAGGAAACAACACTGATTGACAATTTCACATGCTGTTGTGTGAATACTTTTCCGTCCAATGATGACAAGAGTATTCTTAGAGTGATACCTTTATTGGCTAACCAGAAAATGATATGTTCGCAAGCTTTCAGAGCGCAGGGGCTCCTTCGTCAGTCAAGATTACAAATAGATTAATAAGAAAAAAGCACAACATTTAAGGGATACTACAGTGCTTTCACACTCGTGGTAGCATGAGACGGACTCTACAACACAAGTGGCTCAGGTAGTGCAGCTCATCCAGGATGGCACATTATTATTATACATTTATATAGCGCCATTTATTCCATGGCGCTTTACATGTGAAAAGGGAAATATAGACAAGTACAGTAAACGTGCTAGACAAGGGACACACAAGTACAGAAGGAGAGAGGACCCTGCCCGCGAGGGCTCACAGTCTACAGGGATGGGTGAGGATACACTAGGAGAGGGTAGAGCTGGTTGTGCGATGGTTCAGTAGACTGAGGATCATTGCAGGCAGTAGGCTTGTTGGAAGAGGTGGGTCTTCAGGTTCTTCTTGAAGGTTTCCATGGTAGGCGAGAGTCTGATGTGTTGCGGCAGAGAGTTCCAGAGTATGGGGGAAGCACGGGAGAAGTCTTGTATGCGGTTGTGGGAAGAAGAGATGAGGGGGGAGTAGAGAAGGAGATCTTGAGAGGATCGAAGGTTGCGTGTGGGTAGGTACTGGGAGACCATGTCACAGATGTATGGAGGAGACAGGTTGTGGATGGCTTTGTAGGTCATGGTTAGGCTTTTGAACTGGAGCCTCTGGGCAATAGGAAGCCAGTGAAGGACCTGGCATAGTGGGGAGGCTGGGGAATAGCGGGGAGACAGGTGGATGAGTCGGGCAGCAGAGTGTAGGATGGACTGGAGTGGTGCCAGAGTGCTAGAGGGGAGACCGGAGAGTAGGAGGTTGCAGTAGTCGAGACGGGAGATGATAAGGGCATGCACTAGTGTTTTTGCAGTTTCATGGTCAAGGAATGCCCGGATTCGGGAAATATTTTTGAGTTTGAGAGGACAGGAGGAGGCAAGGGTTTGGATATGTGGTTTGAAAGAGAGGGCAGAGTCGAGGATCACCCCAAGGCACCGAGCATGCGGGACTGGGAAAAGTGAGCAGCCATTGACATTGATGGATAGGTCTGGTGGGAGGGGTAGTGAGATGGGGGAAAGATGATGAATTCTGTTTTGTCCATGTTCAGTTTGAGAAAGCGAGCAGAAAAGAAAGCAGAAATAGCGCGCAGACATTGTGGGATTTTGGTCAGTAAGGAGGTGAGGTCAGGTCCAGATAGGTAGATCTGCGTGTCATCGGCGTAGAGGTGATACTGCAAACCGTGGGATTCTATGAGTTGTCCCAGGCCGAAGGTGTAGATGGAGAAGAGTAGGGGTCCTAGAACTGAGCCTTGAGGAACACCGACAGACGGGGGCGAGGTGAGGAGGTGGTGTGTGAGAGGGAGACACTAAATGTTCGGTCTGTTAGATATGATGAGATCCAGGATAGGGCCAAGTCTGTGATGCCAAGAGATGGGAGAATCTGTAGCAGGAGGGAATGGTCCATGGTGTCGAAGGCAGAAGACAGGTCGCTTGCTCTTGGCGGTTAGCAGGTCGTTAGTGACTTTAGTTAGGGCAGTTTCAGTTGAGTGATGCGGTCAGAAGCCAGATTGTAACCGGTCAAAGAGGGAGCAGGAGGAGAGGTGGGAGGACAGTTCAAGATATACATGCTGTTCAAGTAGTTTTGAGGCGTAAGGCAGAAGAGATATCGGGTGATAGACACAGAGGATGGGTCGAGGGAGGGCTTTTTGAGGATGGGTGTGATTGAGGCATGTTTGAAGGATGAGGGAAAGACACCATTTGTAAGTGAAAGGTTGAAGAGGTGTGTGAGAGTAGGGATGAAGACTGTGGCAAAGTTAGGGATGAGGTGGGACGGGAGCGGGTCAAGCGCGCAAGTGGTGAGGTGTGATCTTGACAAGAGGGTTGAGAGCTGATCTTCTGTCATGGTGGTGAAGCTGGTTTTGGAAGAACAGGGCTGAGTGGCTAAGAGGGGCATTGGGGGCTGCGGGCCAAAGCTTTCTCTGAGCGTATCGATCTTTTGCTTAAAGGAGGCAAAGTCTTCAGCAGAAATGAGAGGAGAGGGAGGAGGTGCTGTGGGATGGAGTAGAGAATTTAAAGTGTTGAAGAGCTGTTTAGGGTTGTGAGACAGGGAGGATATGAGAGATGCAAAGTAAGTTTGTTTTGCAGCAAAGAGCATGGACTTGAAGCTGGCAAGGGACTGCTTGTATGCGTTGAAGTGCTCGGTAGAATGGGTTCTCTTCCATCTCCGCTCGGTAGCCCTGGAAGCCCGTCTCAGTTCTTTGGTCAGGCCGGTCAGCCAGGGCTGCCTGTTGATTGTACGAGTTTTGCTCTGCGTGAGGGGGGTGGCTGAATCAAGTGTGGCCGTTATTGTGGTGCTATAAAAAGTGGCAGCAGCATCTGTATCATGAAGTGAGGCTATGTCTGTGAGAGGGAGGAGGGACTCAGAGCGATTGTAAATTGAGGTGTTTGAGATTTCTGCGAGGATGGGTGAGTTTGTGGAGCGTGGGATGCGTACTAACAGAGGAGAGGGAAGAGAATGTCAGTAGGTTGTGGTCAGACAGGGGCAGGGGTGAGTTAGTGAGGGAACAGAGACGGGTGAAGGTAAGGTCTAGTGTGTGACCATCTTTGTGAGTGGCCGCAGAGGACCATTGAGTGAGGCAGAGGGAAGCCGTGAGCGATAGAAGTTTAGAGGCAGCCGGGGTGGAAGTGTCAATGGGGATGTTGAAATCGCCCATGATGATGGTGGGGATGTCAGCAGAGAGGAAATGGAGTAGCCAGGTGGTGAAGTTGTCGAAAAAGGTGGAGATGGCAAGTTCCGGGGGGCAGTAGATGACAGCCAGTTGGAGGTTGGAGGGGGAGTAGATGCGGACGGAGTGGACCTCGAACGAGGGAATAGTAGTGGAGGGTGGTAGAGGAATTGGGGTAAAGGAGCAGGTATCAGACAGGAGTAAGCCAACTCCTCCACCACGTTTATTGCTGGGGCGAGAGATGGAATCCGCCATAGGAAAGAGCAGCTGGAGAGGCTATGTCAGAGGGAGTGAGCCAGGTGTCAGTGATGGCAAATAAGAGTTTATTGGTGATGAAAAGGTCATGTATGAACGACAGTTTATTGCAGACTGAGCGTGCGTTCCATAGTGCTCCAGGTAGTGGGACCGGGGGAGGGGGGTGTGGATGGATAGGTATGAGGTTGTCATGGCTGCAGAAACGTGTAGAGGATTGTGGCAGGGTGTTAGAAATGAGTGTGGGGATGTGTTGAGTGCCAGGATTTTGGGATACGTCGCAAGCGATGAGGAGTAGCAGAGCATTAGTAGGTGGGAGTAGGATAGGACATGATGTGGGCGAGTGCGTCTAGAGAAAAAGGGTTGAATGTGGAGGATCAGTTCTGAGGAAGGGGATGGAGGGGGAAATGACTCGTTCCTTACTAGGTAGGGGGATTACAGGAGATAGGGAAAAATAGAGTAGTATGGGGGTGATAGTAAAAAGAAGCCGAAACATTGTTGTGGAATTAGAAATCTGTAATTTGAAATATGGGATTTGAAATAGATGGAGCAGACCCATGGCACTGAATATATGTGCAGCTAAAGACAATCAGGTGTGATTGGAAAGTGGGCTGTGCCTGCCCAGGCCAGATGCACAGAGTTAAGCAAAGGTCATAAAAGGGAGAAGGGGTTACACAGACCACTCAGATGTGTGGTAAAGATAAGGTAAAGATGTATATTTTTGTACCGTGTTATCCAGTAGATAGAAAAATATTTAGACTTGAGAGTCCTCAGTGGTTGATACCTTTTAATGGTAACTGAAAAGATGGTAACAAATTGCAGCTCTGGAGACTCCTCAGGTCTCTTCATCAGGCAAAGACTAATACAACATCTGAAGAATCACATATTTATACACCACATAGCACAGAAAAAATGCAATAGATAAGACAAGTGACGTAAAGCAGAACTGTCATTATGACGTTTTACATCAATTAAGGAATTTACTCCAAAGACCCTGTGAAAACATCACAAAACATTACCAGACCCCAATCAGAGGGCAATAAAACTTTCACACTCCTTATCTATGAACTGTTCCAATATTTATGTTCATCCCTCTGCCATAATGACAGTTCTGCTTCACGTCACTTGTCTTACCTATTGCATTATTTCTGTGCTGTTTTGTGTATAAATATGTGATTCTTCAGATTTTGTATTAGTCTTTTCCTGATGAAGAGACCTGAGTAGTCTCCAGAGCTGCAATTTGTTACCATCTTTTCAGTTACCATTAAAAGGTATCAACCACTGAGGACTCTCAAGTCTAAATATTTTGGTAAAGATAAGAGGAATGGAGTACAATTATGGATACAAGAAGATGGGTGAGCAAAGCAACAAAACAAT
Source organism: Oophaga sylvatica (assembly GCA_033576555.1). NCBI lineage: Eukaryota > Metazoa > Chordata > Amphibia > Anura > Dendrobatidae > Oophaga > Oophaga sylvatica. The sequence continues at coordinate 69,124 of JARQOD010001804.1, read as the reverse complement.
GCAATTCACATGGGGCATTCAGGAGCATGGGAAAGTGGGGGAAACTCAACATTTCATACCAGAAAACAATGTGAGCTGTGGCACGAAGGTTTGCTGTGTCAGCGTAGTGTCCAGAGGCTGGAGGTGCTACCAGGAGACAGACCAGTACGCCAGGAAAAGTGGAGGGGGCCGTAGGAGGGCAACAACCCAGCAGCAGGACCGCTACCTCTGCCTTTGTGCAAGGAGGAACAGAAGCACTGCCAGAGCCCTGCAAAATGACCTCCAGCAGGCCACAAATGTGCATGTGTCTGCACAAACTGTTAGAAACCGACTCCATGAGGATGGCCTGAGTGCCCGACGTCCACAGATGGGGGTTGTGCTCACAGCTCAACACCGTGCAGGATGCTTGGCATTTGCCACAGAACACCAGGATTGGCAAATTCACCACTGGTGCCCTGTGTTCTTCACAGATGAGAGCAGGGTCATACTCAGCACGTGACAGACGTGACAGAGTCTGGAGACGCCGTGGAGAGCGATCTGCTGCCTGCAACATCCTTCAGCATGACCGGTTTGGCAGTGGGTCAGTAATGGTGTGGGGTGGTATTTCTTTGGAGGGCCGCACAGCCCTCCATGTGCTCGCCAGAGGTAGCCTGACTGCCATTAGGTACCGAGATGAGATCCTCAGACCCCTTGTGAGACATATGCTGGTGCGGTTGGCTCTGGGTTCCTCCTAATGCAGGACAATGCCAGACCTCATGTGGCTGGAGTGTGTCAGCAGTTCCTGCAAGATGAATGCATTGAAGCTATGGACTGGCCCGCCCGTTCCCCAGACCTGAATCCTATTGAGCACATCTGGGACATCATGTCTCGCTCCATCCACCAACGTCACGTTGCACCAGACTGTCCAGGAGTTGGCGGATGATTTAGTCCAGGTCTGGGAGGAGATCCCTCAGGAGACCATCCGCCGCCTCATCAGGAGCATGCGTTGTACAGTAGGGAGGTCATACAGGCACGTGGAGGCCACACACACTACTGAGCATCATTTTGACTTGTTTTAAGGACATTACATTCCACTTTAATTTTGGGGGTCTCTCCACATCCAGGCCTCCATTGGTTAATAAATGTGATTTCCATTGATGATTTTTGTGTGATTTTGTTGTCAGCACATTCAGCTTTGTACAGAACAAAGTATTCAATGAGAATATTTCATTCATTCAGATCTAGGATGTGTTCTGTGAGGGCTCCCTTTATTTTTTTGAGCAGTGTATATTATTATCTCAGCCCTCAGCTTTGTGTCTGTCAGGGTCCATGACTCTTTGTGATGGGCAGCTTTACATTGGCGCCCCTGTGGGGTTGCTTAGTTGTGTGCCGGGTTAATAAGACATTTTCAGGTCCATATATCATAGATAATAAACCAGAGCACCAATGCTTCTAAATAACTTCCATCACTAAAGGGTGAGCAGGAGGTACGAGGCACCCGATCGCAGAGACAAGTTAGATTTGAATCTAGAAGATGGGTGAAGTCTATGAAGCACGAGGCCCTTTGGTGAATGGCGCCAGCCATAAGTGCAGCCCGGCTACTATAACAAGCGCCTGCGCCATCAGATTCCTTCCAAGTGCACAGACCTCTTACAGACGGCTCCGCAGGAGCCACGTGCCTCTCATCCATCCAAGTGCTGCTTGACATCTATGGAGGGAATAATTGACAATTTTTCCTACATGGCAAGAATTGTAGTTTTGTGCAGAGAGTATTCCCATGAGGCATAGCGTTCAGCCAGGGCGTCCTCCATCCCCATAGACAATGATGGACTCCCCTGATGCGAATGCTGTGACCAGGGCTCGGTCCACGGAGAACATTCTCCTATTAGATCAGAAACACCAGGTTTCTGGCGTCGTGGTGGATGTGCTACCTATACACAGCCTGCTCTGCGAGCTCACAGCACCCGAACATGATGCTTCCTGCAGACAGCAATGAGGGGAGACAGCCTGGGACCACCACAGAGGTGCTGACGCGGCAGGGAACAAGTGCCGCCACAGCCACCAGGGCCCGATAGCACGTCATTATCTTCCCCGCTCTCGAGCGCTGACTCAGTCCCGCAGATTACCCCGCAATCACACGGCACAGATCACACTGATCAGGGTTTCATTGGTGTAATGATGTCACAGAGGTCAAGAACAACAATCACCTCAATTCCAAACTGTACCCCAAATCCTCAGATTCATAACATTAAATATAATCCAGTTCCAATCTTCAGTGCAGGAGACGACGTCATGAAATGTATCATGCAGAACGCAAAGGAAGTCACCGGCGGAGCAACGATTACAAACGCACAGGGCCGTCAGCGAAAGATGCAAGACTTGGTAATGTACAGTCGATGAAACTCATAGGGGGCGGAGCAGAGGGAGCTCATGATAGAGGCGGAGCAGAGGGAGGAGCTAATGATAGAGGCGGAGCAGAGGGAGGCGCTCGTTATAGTAGAGGGAGGAGCTCATATATAGGGGCGGAGCAGAGGGAGCTGATAGAGGCGGAGCAGAGGGAGGCGCTTATTATAGTAGAGGGAGGAGCTCATATATAGGGGAGGAGTAGAGGGAGGTGCTCATGATAGAGGCGGAGCAGAGGGAGGAGCTCATTATAGGAGAGTAGAGGGAGCAGCTCATGATAGAGGTGGAGCAGAGGGAGCTCATGCTAGAGGTGGAGCAGAGGGAGGAGCTCATGCTAGAGGTGGAGCAGAGGGAGGAGCTCATACTAGAGGTGAAGAGGGAGGCGCTAATTATAGGGGTGATCAGAGGGAGGAGCTCACTATAGGGTGGAGCAAAGGAAAGAGCTTATTATAGGCAGTGGACCAGAGTGAGGCGCTCATTATAGGGGTGCAGTAGAGGGAGGCGCTCATTATAGGCGGCGGAGCAGAGAGGAGCTCATGATAGAGACAGAGCAGAGGGAGGCGCTCATTATAGGGGTGGAGCAGAGGGAGGAGCTCATGATAGAGGCGAAGCAGAGGGAGGAGCTCATTATAAGGGTGAAGCAGAGGGAGGAGCTCATGATAGAGGCGAAGCAGAGGGAGGAGCTAATTATAAGGGTGAAGCAGAGGGAGGAGCTCATGATGGAGGCGGTGGAGCAGGGGGAGGAGTTCATTATAGAGGCAGAGCAGAGGAGCTCATGATAGAGGCGGAGCAGAGGGAGGAGCTCATGATAGAGGTGGAGCAGAGGGAGGCGCTCATAGGGGTGGAGCAGAGGAAGGAGCTCATGATGGAGGCGGTGGAGCAGGGGGAGGAGTTCATTATAGAGGCAGAGCAGAGGAGCTCATGATAGAGGCGGAGCAGAGGGAGGAGCTCATGATAGAGGCGGAGCACAGGGAGGAGCTCATGATAGAGGCGGGGCAGAGGGAGGAGCTCATTGTAGGGGTGGAGCAGAGGGAGGAGCACACGGGCGGTGGAGTGTATTATAGCAGGTGTAGCAGAGGGAGGCGATCATTATAACGGAGGCTAACATGGAGCAGAAGTGTAGGACATGCAACGAGTGAATGCATTACATCAACCTCAGCACAGATAACATCTCACCTTACAGATGAAGATAAATATACATGTATGTACACAAGTTTTAGGACCATATTGTCCCTTGTTCATCAGAGCTCAGTCTTTAAGAGGACAGATCAAAAAATCACGTAAAAACAGAAGGCGAGACAACCAAAATATATACAAATAAAAGTGAAATGTGGGGAGGAGGCATCATGCATCTCAATACAGGGACTATACTCAAGTGCTACCCCTAGAAAGGAAGTAAACGAGGACCTTCCATTAGTTTCCACGTGGAGTGCAAAACGTGGCAACTGCTTCCTGCTTAGCCACAAAGCACCGCCATGGGCACATCACAGGGGCCAGCTCATCGCGGTATAATGCAAGTGCCAGAAAGAAAAAAGGCATGCAGGAAACAAGGTCTCAAGTCATTTCTCCTCTTGAACAAAGCCACTGTCGAGATGTCATAGAGGACTCAGAGCCACTGTCCCACACGTCTATATACAGAGAACTGAGAGAGCAACGGAGGAAGCTGTGGTTGGAGATGAAGTTGTGCAAAAAAAAAAAAAAAAAAGTGCCTTGGAGTGAAGGATTTCCAGTTTTGATGTTTCCTATGACAAAGCACAAGGGTTTACCATTCCCCTTGTTGGCACAGCAGAGCCAAAGTCCACAAGACTCTAGAATGACCAACAAGCCCCCCTCAGAAGTAAGTGTCATGAGCTGCACTAGTGTCTGGGGCCCCAGAGCCACTGTTTCGTGGGGAATCTGCTGCAGAAGATTCTTTGCGCCTGAAGGAGAATTTCCGTTCCTTCTTCTGTCGGACTCTGCTTTCTCTCGTTCTTTCTGCACTCGCTTTTCCTCCTTTTCTTTCTGTTTTTCCCGCTCTTTCTCCTTCCTCCGCTCTTCTCGCTCCTCTTTTTCTCTCTTCTTTTCTTGCTCACGCTCTTCTTTCTCTCTCTTTTTCTCATGCTTCTCCTTGCCCTTCTTAGTAGCTTCTTTGGGTGGTCCGAGAGGAGCCTTGTTGGACGTGGGAGATGGCAGCGCAGGGCGCAGTCCTTCAGATACCACCAATGATTCTGGCTGGGCAGCGAGTGCTGGTGTGGCTGGTGGGGAAGGTCGACGAATGCTGGACAGGCTAAGCCGACTGCCACTGAGGGTGGGATTGAGACGCAGCTTCTCTTCATGGATCTGCTTGGCTCCATGTAAACGTCGAGAAGGTCGGTATTGTAACTCGCCTCGATTCTCCCTCCATTTCCGTAACTGTGTGTTGCTCTCTCTCTCGATTAATGAATCGGTGACAGGAAGGGAACTCACCTGTGAAGACAGAAATTGCTGTGAAGACCTCTCTAAAATAAGGGCCCCTCAATGAGACGGTACTGGTGGTGCAGTTCTCACCTCAGGGAGCAGGACCTCCTCCTGCATGCAGTAAACCGGAAGACTACGCAGCTTCTCCATAGTCTCGTACATCCCTTGACAACTCCGCAGCTTGTCCACCGAGCCCAGAGTGTGTCGCAGTAACACCAGCCCCACACGAAATATGATCTTCACCCCTTCAATAAGATATACATTAACAGAGTGATGTAGAATGAGATCCTCCTGTACTATATCACGCCTTCATACCTTCACAGAAGAACATGTCCCACACACGCAGCACAGAGACCCAGGGCAACGTGCGGGAGAAGATGCACATGAACCACTCCGTCATGTACAGGATGGGATCAATCTTAAACTTCTTCAGGTGTCTGTAGGCCATGGGGCAAACCCTGCGCAACAGGGCAAAGAAAATCTCTCCATCCAGCTGTATGGCTTCCTAAAGGACAGCAAGAGGAAAACTGAGCCTAGCACGAAGCAGGCAGCAGTCGACATGTGAGACGGGCAAGATACTGAGAGGTGCTGACCTGCAGGACGGTAAGGGTGTGGTCATGCGGGGCAGGCAAGGGACTGAGAGGTGCTGACCTGCAGGACGGTAAGGGTGTCGACATGCGGGACAGGCAAGGGACTGAGAGATGCCGACATGCAGGACGGGCAAGGGACTGAGAGGTGCTGACCTGCAGGATGGTAAGGGTGTCGACATGCGGGACAGGCAAGGGACTGAGAGATGCCGACATGCAGGACGGGCAAGGGACTGAGAGGTGCTGACCTACAGGACGGTAAGGGTGTCGACATGCGGGGCAGGCAAGGGACTGAGAGATGCCGACATGCAGGACGGGCAAGGGACTGAGAGGTGCTGACCTGCAGGATGGTAAGGGTGTCGACATGCGGGACAGAGATGCTTACATGCGGGACGGGCAAGGGACTGAGAGGTGCTGACCTGCGGGACGGTAAGGGTGTCGTCATGCGGGGCAGGCAAGGGACTGAGAGGTGCTGACCTGCAGGACGGTAAGGGTGTCGACATGCGGGGCAGGCAAAGGACTGAGAGATGCCGACATGCAGGATGGGCAAGGGACTGAGAGGTGCTGACCTGCAGGATGGTAAGGGTGTCGACATGCGGGACAGGCAAGGGACTGAGAGATGCCGACATGAAGGACGGGCAAGGGACTGAGAGATGCCGACATGAAGGAAGGTAAGGGTGTCGACATGCGGGACAGGCAAGAGACAGAGATGCCGACATGCAGGACGGGCAAGGGACTGAGAGGTGCTGACCTGCAGGATGGTAAGGGTGTCGACATGCGGGACAGAGATGCTTACATGCGGGACGGGCAAGGGACTGAGAGGTGCTGACCTGCGGGACGGTAAGGGTGTCGTCATGCGGGGCAGGCAAGGGACTGAGAGGTGCTGACCTGCAGGACGGTAAGGGTGTCGACATGCGGGGCAGGCAAGGGACTGAGAGATGCCGACATGCAGGATGGGCAAGGGACTGAGAGGTGCTGACCTGCAGGATGGTAAGGGTGTCGACATGCGGGACAGGCAAGGGACTGAGAGATGCCGACATGAAGGACGGGCAAGGGACAGAGATGCCGACATGAAGGACGGTAAGGGTGTCGACATGCGGGACAGGCAAGAAACAGAGATGCCAACATGCAGGACGGGCAAGGGACTGAGAGGTGCTGACCTGCAGGATGGTAAGGGTGTCGACATGCGGGACAGAGATGCTTACATGCGGGACGGGCAAGGGACTGAGAGGTGCTGACCTGCGGGACGGTAAGGGCGCTGACATGTGGGGCAGGCAAGGGATTGAGAGGTGCTGACCTGCAGGACGGGCAAGGGACTAAGAGATGCCGACATGCAGGACGGGCAAGGGACTGAGGGGTGCCGACAAACTACACTGGCAATGGACTGAGGGGTGCAGACATGCAAAATGCGTAAGGGAACAAGCGGCACTTACGTGGCACGGGCAAATAACTGAGGAGCGCAAACATGTGGCATGGGCAAGGGAATGATGGAGCAGACATGCGGTGCGGGCAAGAGACTGACTGGCACGACTTTGCAGGACGGACAAGGGACTGACGGGTGCCGCTACATAGGAAAAGTAGGACTGATAGCATATATGTATGTAGATACAGGCAGTGTAATGATGGAGCATGGGACTCACCAGGCCAGCGCTATAATATCCTGGTAGATACTTGTCACAGATCTGAACTAGGCACCAGAACGCTTGCTGAGGGCAACACAATCAGAGACAGACAATAAGAGTGCAGCAAGCAGTACACTACTTCCAGTACTGCAAGTCCACCCCTGCTGTGGTCAATCCACCCCACTACAGCTGGGCCACAACTGCAATGGCCCGGGACACAACTGCAATGGTCAAACCAGCCCCAATGCAGCTGGGCCAAACTACGGCCGGACCACCCCCACTGCAGCTGGGCCAAGCTACGGCCGGACCACCCCCACTGCAGCCGGACCCCCCCCTCAACAGCAAATCTATCCTGTTATCCTGCAATACATGGAGAAAGGCTCTGTGTTTCCACCTTATCTAGCCACCTCTCCTCCACAGCCCCAGCCTCATACAGGGTCACTGGTAAGAAGTCACCTCAGCCGGCATGTGCATGAGTAGCACCGCTGCCACCGGAGCCTGTGCCTGGCAGTATCCTTCTTCTGGTCGGTATACTGTATACGCCTTCAGGATGCGGTACAGATCCTGCTGCCTGCCAGGGGAGAACATAGAAAGGACATGGGACAAAGTCACCGACACATCACCAGCAGCTTCTCCAGGAGGATGTAAAGGTATATACTGGGGGCAGCCAAAACCTAGCCTGCAGCACTGCAACGTATCCATACACCCCACATCCTGCCCCATTCCATCCGTGTACCCCCCACATCCTGCCCCATTCCATCCGTGTACCCCCCCACATCCTGCCCCATCCCATCCGTGTACCCCCCACATCCTGCCCCATTTCATCCGTGTACCCCCCACATCCTGCCCCATTTCATCCGTGTACCCCCCACAACCTGCCCCATTCCATCCGTGTACCCCCCACATCCTGCCCAATCCCATCCGTGTACCCCCCACATCCTGCCCCATTCCATCCGTGTACCCCTCCACATCCTGCCCCATACCATCCGTGTACCCCCCAGATCCTGCCCAATCCCATCCGTGTACCACCCACATCCTGCCCCATTCCATCCGTGTACCCCCCACATCCTGCCCAATCCCATCCGTGTACCCCCCCACATCCTGCCCCGTCTCACCCGTGTGCCTTCTCACATCCTGCCCCGTCTCACCCGTGTGCCTTCTCACATCCTGCCCCGTCTCACCCGTGTGCCTTCTCACATCCTGCCCCGTCTCACCCGTGTGCCTTCTCACATCCTGCCCGGTCTTACCCATGTGCCTTCTCACATCCTGCCCCATCTCACCCGTGTGCCTTCTCACATCCTGCCCGGTCTTACCCATGTGCCTTCTCACATCCTCCATCATCTCACCTGTGTGCCTTCTCACATCCTGCCCGGTCTTACCCATGTGCCTTCTCACATCCTGCCCCATCTCAACCGTGTGCCTTCTCACATCCTCCATCATCTCACCCATGTGCCTTCTCACATCCTGCCCCATCTCAACCGTGTGCCTTCTCACATCCTCCATCATCTCACCTGTGTGCCTTCTCACATCCTGCCCGGTCTTACCCATGTGCCTTCTCACATCCTGCCCCATCTCAACCGTGTGCCTTCTCACATCCTCCATCATCTCACCCGTGTGCCTTCCCACATCCTGCCCCATTTCTCCTGTGTTCCCCCGCATCCTACCCCATCTCACCTGTGTTCCCCCGCATCCTACCCCATCTCACCTGTTCCCCCGCATCCTACCCCATCTCACCTGTGTTCCCCCGCATCCTGCCCCTATTCTAACCATGTCCCACCACATCCTGCCCCATCTCACCTGTGTTCCTCCGCATCCTGCCCCATATCATCCGTGTGCCCTCTCCATATCCTGTCCCATCTCCACAACCTGCCCACATCTCACCCATGTCCCCATGTCTCCCTGCTCCACCTCACCCGTTTCCCTCCACATCCTGCCCCCTTCCTAACCATGTCTTCGCAACATCCTGTCCCATCTCACCCGTGTCCGCCTCGTGCTGCAAACATCTCATGAAAAGGAAATTGCCGGTGGAGATCTTTCTCGATGACGTCCAGCCACTTGGGGTCTCCTTGTTGTCTCTCCATTTCCTACAATTGTAAGTGAAAGCGTCAAATCCCGGGCAGCAACAACCAAAGAGGAGCGGCCGCCCTGCGCCACACCGTTATGGCGCCGCTCACCTCGAATTTCCCAGGATTTTTTATCAGAAGTTCATGGCTGTTAGAAAGGTACTGCCAGGCTTTGGCCCTGAGGGACGAGGGGATCCCCTTCCTGCATCTTAGCTTCACCTGCGGACAAATATCTACAGTGAAACAAGTGAGGGGACGATATATCGAGCAGCAGCCATAAAGTGAGGGCCTGCCCCAGCAACAAGGCAGTGCCAACAGGCTCACTGTACTCCACCCATGGTCCACATCCCATCCACATCCCATCATCTCACCTTCTGGAATCGCCTCGTCAGCCATTTGTCCCAATTACTGAACATATCTAACCATTTCAGTTCTCGCTGTCGAGCAATTTCCACAGGGATGGCAGTCTCGCTGCAAAAAGAAGAGAAGCGACTAAATCCATGCCTCCCTGTCACAGCCAATCACCTCGCTACATATTTGGTGTTGCCGCCAAGCGCCTCGTCACACATTCAATGTCACAAGCATGCGCCTCGTCACACATTCGGTGTCACAAGCATGCGCCTCGTCACACATTCGGTGTCACAAGCATGCGCCTCCTCACACATTTTGTGTCACAAGCATGCGCCTCGTCACACATTCGGTGTCACAAGCATGCGCCTCGTCACACATTCGGTGTCACAAGCATGCGCCTCGTCACACATTCGGTGTCACAAGCATGCGCCTCGTCACACATTCGGTGTCACAAGCATGCGCCTCGTCACACTGCCAGTAGACACCACCACAGGCCTCGTCACATGCCCGTGTCACGCCTCAGTCAGGCAGTAATAGCAGGTGCTGGCACTGACCTGTTTCCACTGAACTGGTTTCCTCCAAGAAAGCCATATTTGTCGGTCTTCCTGTAAGGCATACCGTTAATCTCCGAGTCAGAGCCTAGAGAGCTGGCATCATCCAGCAGCGTGAGGGACTCCATGGTGCCTGACATCAGACTGACAGAGTCCAGATAACTGAGCGTGTCTGGGGCCGGAGCCTTGGACTTGAAACTGGCAAGCGAGACTGTCTCATGACTGGCCGAAGTGTCCTGCTCACGAGGCGGATGGCCAGGATACAGGTTGGATCGAGCGGGAATAGGAAGAGGTGGTTTACAGGACATGTTCCTGTTTGGGCTTGAAGGGTCCGGCACACGAATCGGGGATAGTGATGGCCTCCCAAGACTAGGCTGAGCAGGAAGACTGGACATCTGACTCTGAGAAGTGGAGTTACCCATAACTGCACCTTCATCTTGCCTCTGCTGTGCTTCTTGTTCAATTGAGATAGGCGAGATAACGGTAACGTTCTGCGTGTCTTCTGGCCCTGCGGACGGGGCGCTCCGCGTGTCTTCTGGCCCTGCGGACGGGGCGCTCCGCGTGTCTTCTGGTCCTGCGGACGGGGCGCTCCGCGTGTCTTCTGGCCCTGCGGACGGGGCGCTCCGCCTGTCTTCTGGCCCTGCGGACGGGGCGCTCCGCCTGTCTTCTGGCCCTGCGGACGGGGCGCTCCGCCTGTCTTCTGGCCCTGCGGACGGGGCGCTCCGCGTGTCTTCTGGCCCTGCGGACGGGGCGCTCTGCGTGTCTTCTGGTCTTGTGGCACACGAGTTGATATCTTCTGGGTAAAATGTTTGAATACTGGTGGTAATGTTCTGCAGATGTGAAAGAGTAGTACTCTGTGAGGCACCATCGGCAACGTCACCCTTTGCCCACATGTGTGCCTGCAGTGGTGTACCTTCTCCATGGCTCGTAGCGCAGTCTTGGTCCCCCATAAACTTTGGCAGTGCCATCAAGCCTTGTGTGAATATGTCGGGCAGGGGTGACTTCCCAACACTTTCAGTGTCCTGTGCGGGTGAATGCTGCAGTGCAGTCAGTTGATTCTGCATCAGTGGTGAAGATGCTCCCCAGTCCTGTATCATGGCATGTGAAGGCTGCACCCTAAGCTCCTCTTTTAGGGTGCCATTTATTGGAGCCTGAATAGATTTGCTTGCTTTTGTTATCAGGATGTCCTGTGTTTGTTCCCATTGGTCCTGCCCTGGAGCACTCGGTGGCGGGGCTGCACTCCGGTCCTGCCCTGGAGCACTCGGTGGCGGGGCTGCTGCATTCTGGTCCTGCCCTGGAGCACTCGGTGGCGGGGCTGCTGCACTCCAGTCCTGCCCTGGAGCACTCGGTGGCGGGGCTACTGCACTCCGGTCCTGCCCTGGAGCACTCGGTGGCGGGGCTGCTGCACTCCGGTCCTGCCCTGGAGCACTCGGTGGAGGGGCTGCTGCACTCCGGTCCTGCCCTGGAGCACTTGGTGGAGGGGCTGCTGCACTCCGGTCCTGCCCTGGAGCACTTGGTGGTGGGGCTGCTGCACTCCGGTCCTGCCCTGGAGCACTTGGTGGCGGGGCTGCTGCACTCCGGTCCTGCCCTGGAGCACTTGGTGGTGGGGCTGCTGCACTCCGGTCCTGCCCTGGAGCACTTGGTGGTGGGGCTACTGCACTCCAGTCCTGCCCTGGAGAGCTCGGTATGGGCTGTGCCACAGATGTTATAGGGATGCTCTCTGAAGGTGATGTCTCCTGCTCCCATTTTGATGTTCTAGATGACACCCCTAAATTTTTTGAGGTGTACTCCAGATGGGAGGCTCCATAGTTGTGCTCCATAGAAAAGGAGGCTCCTCGGCTGGGTTCCGCAGGAAGGGAGGTTGTGAGGCTAATCTCCGCAGGGTGGGATGCTCCGCGGCCGGGCTCCGCAGGGTGGGAGGCTCCGCGGCCGGGCTCCGCAGGGTGGGAGGCTCCGCGGCCGGGCTCCGCAGGGTGGGAGGCTACGCGGCCGGGCTCCGCAGGGTGGGAGGCTACGCGGCCGGGCTCGCAGGGTGGGACTACGCGGCCGGGCTCCGCAGGGTGGGAGGCTACGCGGCCGGGCTCCGCAGGGTGGAGGCTACCGGGCCGGGCTCCGCAGGGTGGAGGGGTCCGCGGCCGGGTCTCGCAGGGTGGGAGGCTCCGCGGCCGGGCTCCGCAGGGTGGGAGGCTCCGCGGCCGGGCTCAGCAGGGTGGGAGGCTCCGCGGCCGGGCTCCGCAGGGTGGGAGGCTCCGCGGCCGGGCTCCGCAGGGTGGGAGGCTCCGCGGCCGGGCTCCGCAGGGTGAGAGGCTCCGCGGCGCGGCTCCGCAGGGTGAGAGGCTCCGCGGCCGGGTTCTCCAGGGTGGGAGGCTCCGCGGCCGGGCTCCGCAGGGTGAGAGGCTCCGGGCCGGGCTCCGCAGGGTGAGAGGCTCCGCGGCCGGGCTCCGCAGGGTGGGAGGCTCCGCGGCCGGGCTCCGCAGGGTGGAGGCTCCGCGGCCGGGCTCCGCAGGGTGGGAGGCTCCGTGGCCGGGCTCCGCAGGGTGAGAGGCTCCGCGGCCGGGTTCTCCAAGGTGGGAGGCTCCGCGGCCGAGCTCCGCAGGGTGATAGGCTCCGTGGCCGGGCTCCGCAGGGTGAGAGGCTCCGCGGCCGGGTTCTCCAGGGTGGGAGGCTCCGCGGCCGGGCTCCGCAGGGTGAGAGGCTCCGCGGCCGGGTTCTCCAGGGTGGGAGGCTCCGCGGCCGGGCTCCGCAGGGTGAGAGGCTCCGCGGCCGGGTTCTCCAGGGTGGGAGGCTCCGCGGCCGGGCTCCGCAGGGTGAGAGGCTCCGTGGCCGGGCTCCGCAGGGTGAGAGGCTCCGCGGCCGGGCTCCGCAGGGTGAGAGGCTCCGTGGCCGGGCTCCGCAGGGTGAGAGGCTCCGCGGCCGGGTTCTCCAGGGTGGGAGGCTCCGCGGCCGGGCTCCGCAGGGTGAGAGGCTCTGCGGCCGGGTTCTCCAGGGTGGGAGGCTCCGCGGCCGGGCTCCGCAGGGTGATAGGCTCCGTGGCCGGGCTCCGCAGGGTGAGAGGCTCCGCGGCCGGGTTCTCCAGGGTGGGAGGCTCCGCGGCCGGGCTCCGCAGGGTGAGAGGCTCCGCGGCCGGGTTCTCCAGGGTGAGAGGCTCCGTGGCCGGGCTCCGCAGGGTGAGAGGCTCCGCGGCCGGGTTCTCCAGGGTGAGAGGCTCCGCGGCCGGGTTCTCCAGGGTGAGAGGCTCCGTGGCCGGGCTCCGCAGGGTGAGAGGCTCCGCGGCCGGGCTCCGCAGGGTGAGAGGCTCCGCGGCCGGGCTCCGCAGGGTGAGAGGCTCCGCGGCCGGGCTCCGCAGGGTGAGAGGCTCCGCGGCCGGGTTCTCCAGGGTGGGAGGCTCCGCGGCCGGGCTCCGCAGGGTGAGAGGCTCCGCGGCCGGGCTCCGCAGGGTGAGAGGCTCCGCGGCCGGGCTCCGCAGCAGCGTGCTTGGGGCCCCCATGGCTCTGCATCACTATCAGCACTCTCTGGGTGACTGTGGCCTTCTCAGGGCTCCCCGCTTGGCTCCCCCGAACACTCACATCGCCGGCAGCACCACAGGCCCCCGTATGAGGACTCAGGGGTCGGCGCTCCATGGAGCCTTTGCGGGGAGGCGGCACTGGCCGGGGCCCCGGGGAGGAGCAGGACCCTGGCGGTGGCTCCATGTTTAGGAGCTGTGAACGGAACAGGCCGGCGGCTGAGGCGCTCACCGGCCCGGACTGACAGGAAAACCAGAGACCAATAGGAACCAGAAGTTGGAAAGCAGACAGCCAATCAGCGACGTGCAGGAAACGAGCGAGCCAGAAACATTAGCCAATCAGAGCGCACGACAAAACACTGAACGCGTGAGCATTAAGTCAAAGAAAGGGATTGGTCCGCGCCTGGAGAAGCGAGCCAATCAGCTGCAAGAGCCGTCCGGCGTCCATTAGGGTCTGTCCCGGAACAAGGAAAAGGAAGCAGCAAACTCCTAGAAAGGGTGGAGCCACAACCAATCAGCTCGCATTTCATAGCCGACAGTGGCCAATCAGCGCAGGGAGGCGGGGCAGACAGATGAGGGAAGTGAAACTTCTATTCAATAACTTTATTGACACGTGAAATGTAAACACAGAGACAATGAGGGGGCGGAGTCAGATCACTGAGGGGAAAAGAGTCGGAGATGCTGGTGACAGCGGGGAGGGACCAGTGGGGGGCGCTGCAGCCCGGAGAACGCGGTCACGTGACGCTTCTGTCACCAGAGTGCGGTATAAAGAGAGCGGGATAATGAGTGCGGGATAAAGAGTGTGGTATAAAGAGTGTGGTATAAAGAGTGCGGGATAAAGAGTGTGGTATAAAGAGTGCGGGATAAAGAGTGTGGTATAAAGAGTGCGGGATAAAGAGAGCGGTATAAAGAGAGCGGGATAAAGAGAGCGGTATAAAGAGAGCGGGATAAAGAGAGCGGGATAATGAGAGCGGGATAGAGAGCGGGATAATGAGTGCGGGATAAAGAGAGCGGGATAAAGAGTGCGGGATAAGAGAGCGGGATAAAGAGAGCGGGATAAAGAGTGCGGGATAAGAGAGCGGGATAAAGAGTGCGGGATAAAGAGTGCGGTATAAAGAAGCGGGATAAAGAGTGCGGTATAAAGAGTGCGGGATAAAGAGAGCGGGATAAAGAGTGCGGGATAAAGAGAGCGGTATAAAGTGCGGTTAATAAAGAGAGCGGTATAAAGAGTGCGGTATAATGAGAGCGGGATAAAGAGTGCGGGATAAAGAGAGCGGGATAAAGAGAGCGGGATAAAGAGTGCGGGATAAAGAGTGCGGGATAAAGAGAGCGGTATAAAGAGAGTGGTATAAAGAGTGCGGTATAATGAGAGCGGGATAAAGAGAGCGGGATAATGAGTGCGGGATAATGAGTGCGGGATAAAGAGTGCGGGAATAAAGCGTGCGGGATAAAGAGTGCGGGATAAAGAGAGCGGGATAAAGAGTGCGGTATAATGAGTGCGGTATAAAGAGTGCGGTATAAAGAGTGCGGTATAAAGAGTGCGGGATAAAGAGTGCGGGATAAAGAGTGCGGGATAAAGAGAGCGGGATAAAGAGAGCGGGATAAAGAGTGCGGGATAAAGAGTGCGGGATAAAGAGAGCGGTATAAAGAGTGCGGGATAAAGAGTGCGGGATAAAGAGTGCGGGATAAAGCGTGCGGGATAAAGAGTGCGGGATAAAGAGAGCGGGATAAAGAGTGCGGTATAATGAGTGCGGTATAAAGAGTGCGGTATAAAGAGTGCGGTATAAAGAGTGCGGGATAAAGAGTGTGGGATAAAGAGTGCGGTATAAAGAGTGCGGTATAAAGAGAGTGGGATAAAGAGTGCGGGATAATGAGAGCGGGATAAAGAGTGCGGGATAAAGAGTGCGGGATAAAGAGTGCGGTATAAAGAGTGCGGTTAAAGAGAGCGGGATAAAGAGTGCGGGATAAAGAGTGCGGGATAAAGAGTGCGGGATAAAGCGTGCGGGATAAAGAGTGCGGGATAAAGAGAGCGGGATAAAGAGTGCGGGATAAAGAGTGCGGTATAAAGAGAGCGGGATAAAGAGAGCGGGATAAAGAGTGCGGGATAAAGAGAGCGGTATAAAGAGAGCGGGATAAAGAGTGCGGGATAATGAGAGCGGGATAAAGAGTGCGGTATAAAGAGAGCGGGATAAAGAGAGCGGGATAAAGAGTGCGGGATAAAGAGAGCGGGACAAAGAGTGCGGGATAAAGAGTGCGGGATAAAGAGTGCGGGATAAAGAGAGCGGGATAAAGAGTGCGGTATAAAGAGTGCGGGATAATGAGTGCGGGATAAAGAGTGCGGTATAAAGAGTGCGGGATAATGAGTGCGGTATAAAGAGCGTATAAAGAGTGCGGGATAAAGAGCGGGATAAAGAGTGCGGGATAAAGAGTGCGGGATAAAGAGAGCGGGATAAAGAGTGCGGGATAAAGAGTGCGGTATAATGAGAGCGGGATAAAGAGAGCGGGATAAAGAGAGCGGGATAAAGAGTGCGGGATAAAGAGTGCGGGATAAAGAGAGCGGGATAAAGAGTGCGGGATAATGAGTGCGGTATAAAGAGAGCGGGATAAAGAGTGCGGTATAAAGAGTGCGGGATAAAGAGAGCGGGATAAAGAGTGCGGGATAATGAGTGCGGTATAATGAGTGCGGTATAATGAGTGCGGTATAAAGAGTGCGGGATAAAGGGAGCGGGATAAAGAGTGCGGGATAATGAGTGCGGTATAATGAGTGCGGTATAAAGAGTGCGGGATAAAGAGAGCGGGATAAAGAGTGCGGGATAATGAGTGCGGTATAATGAGTGCGGTATAATGAGTGCGGTATAAAGAGTGCGGGATAAAGAGAGCGGGATAAAGAGAGCGGGATAAAGAGAGCGGGATAAAGAGTGCGGGATAAAGAGAGCGGGATAAAGAGTGCGGGATAATGAGTGCTGTATAATGAGTGCGGTATAATGAGTGCGGTATAAAGAGAGCGGGATAAAGAGTGCGGGATAAAGAGAGCGGGATAAAGAGTGCGGGATAATGAGTGCGGTATAATGAGTGCGGTATAAAGAGAGCGGGATAAAGAGAGCGGGATAAAGAGTGCGGGATAAAGAGAGCGGGATAAAGAGTGCGGGATAATGAGAGCGGGATAAAGAGTGCGGTATAAAGAGTGCGGTATAAAGAGTGCGTGATAAAGAGTGCGGGATAAAGAGTGCGGTATAAAGAGTGCGGTGTAATGAGTGCGGTATAAAGAGAGCGGGATAAAGAGTGCGGGATAAAGAGTGCGGGATAAAGAGAGCGGGATAAAGAGAGCGGGATAATGAGAGCGGGATAAAGAGAGCGGGATAAAGAGAGCGGGATAAAGAGAGCGGGATAAAGAGTGCGGGATAAAGAGAGCGGGATAAAGAGTGCGGGATAAAGAGTGCGGGATAAAGAGAGCGGGATAAAGAGTGTGGGATAATGAGTGCGGGATAAAGAGTGCGGTATAATGAGTGCGGTATAATGAGTGCGGTATAAAGAGTGCGGGATAAAGAGAGCGGGATAAAGAGAGCGGGATAAAGAGAGCGGATAAGAGCGGGATAAAGAGTGCGGGATAAAGAGTGCGGGATAATGGGTGCAGTATAATGAGTGCGGTATAAAGAGAGCGGGATAAAGAGTGCGGGATAAAGAGAGCGGGATAAAGAGTGCGGGATAAAGAGAGCGGGATAAAGAGTGCGGGATAAAGAGAGCGGGATAAAGAGTGCGGGATAAAGAGTGCGGGATAATGAGAGCGGGATAATGAGTGCGGTATAATGAGTGCGGTATAAAGAGAGCGGGATAAAGAGTGCGGTATAAAGAGAGCGGGATAAAGAGTGCGGGATAAAGAGAGCGGGATAATGAGTGCGGTATAAAGAGAGCGATATAAAGAGAGCGGGATAAAGAGAGCGGGATAAAGAGTGCGGGATAAAGAGTGCGGGATAAAGAGAGCGGGATAAAGAGTGCGGGATAAAGAGTGTGGGATAAAGAGTGCGGGATAAAGAGAGCGGGATAAAAGAGGAGAGCGGGATAAAGAGAGCGGGATAAAGAGTGCGGTATAAAGAGTGCGGTATAAAGAGAGTGTAAGGTTCTATGTATATATTCCTGAAACTCAGTTTGTTCGTCAGCCATTTTACTTTCTGTCTTGCTGCAGCTATCTTGCCCTCAGTCAATATGGAGTTTCCAGCTTGCATGTTCCCGCCCTGATTCTCTCCTTTGCTTCTTAAGCAGCCACAGCTGAGCAATCAGTGCTTCAGAATCTAGCCTGCAGTGAACCTGTGACTTGACTCCTGTAAGCCTTGGACCTTGTACTCCAGCTATTCCTACTGAGGAACTCTGAAGCACTTGTGGACTCTGAACCCTGCTCTTTGAAAGACCCACGTTTGCATGGACTTGCGGTAACAGAGAAGAAGATCCTGAACTGTTTGGAGAGTGATTGCTGAGCTTGATTACTCTGGCCTGCTGTGTCTCCTGTTTCTGTGTCTGCAAACTGTGTGACTATTTCTGCCAACTTGTATGAAGTAATACAGGACTTTTCTATATCAAACCTGTGACTCCTGTGTTTTCATCGCACCCAAGCACAAGACCTATATGAACTGTACTACATACATTACAAGATTCTGAAGCCAAAACGTTAGTGTCTGCTGGGTCTGGAAAGGCTGTGTCTGCTGTACTGTGGATATCGGATGTCCGGTTGTACTTTCTGTGATGACAGTGGTTGTGACTTCTCACAACCATTCCAGATGTCTGGTTGAAACTTTCTGTGATGATAGTGTCACGCGGTCTTATGATATGTGTACGATGTCAGTAAACTATTCTTAAAAGAACAACACTCTATACAACATATAGATTTGCAACATCAGCATGTAAATATAGAATAGATTTACCTGACACGATATCCGTTGAACTCAGGGTTAATCTTGAGGACTTGATACACTGTCACAGGAAAGAGGAGGACCGGGGGTCTAACCTGACCCTAAACTGGGGTCCTAACTAATCCCTCACCTTGGAGGTACTGATAATGGTTCAGAGGTCCAAGTCTCCAGCCTAACCCTGTCTCCTATCAGTCCCTGAACCCTGTAATCAGTCCTAAGAAGGATTCTGATTACCACCAAAGGGATATGGGCTGATCTCTGCTAAATACACAGATTAGACATATAAGACAGACTGGAGAAAACACAGACTTGCATACACACTCAAACACAGAAGGAACATAAATGATCTGGGATATTAAACTCTAAGCAAGGTGAGCTTAAAACAACTAAGGAGCTCTTTAACTTAAGTCTGTACAGATACAATCCTATCTGTGGTCTGCATGAAGAATTTCACTGGCAACTCCCAAAACAGACAACCAGAGATTTAAAGGAAACCAATCAACAAATAATTAATTGCAGCCGGGAGAAACTGCACCCAGTCCCAGAACTGAGCACAGACAGAATTAACTCCCTAACTGCCAAACACAAAGAAACAGCAACTCAGCTGTGAGAAGTCAGAATGTGCAACCGCGACGATCTTCGTGGCGATGCACACATGACAGATAGTGGTTGTGACTTCTCACAACCATTCCAGGTGAGCAGTTCCCTTAATTTTTTTTTCTCTCTGCAGTGTTGCCACAGGTGAACACTATTGTTTTTTTTCTCTCCTCTTCTTCCAGTAATCCTGTCTTAAAAGATCTGGAAAATGGAGGCCCGCATAAAGGAACTTTACGGAGTGACTGATAATATCCTTGCAGATTTGCAGAATATAAAGACCCGTTTTACAAATCTACAGGACCTCAATAATCACAATTTGCAAGTGGTTGGACAGACTACCCAGGATTTGCGAGCCAGGATTGAGGTTCTAGAGGGGCGAGTCCAGGCTCCTGCCGTAGCCCCGAGTGCTGGGATTCCTAAGTTGCCCCCTTTTCGTTTTGGCGGTGAACGTGAGAAATTCAGGGGATTTATTAATCAATGCAATCTTTTTTTTTCTGCACATGCTTCACAATTTCCCACTGAAGATCTAAGGTGCTTACTATAATTATGTTGCTTACCAACAAGGCTTTAATGTGGGCAAACCCTCTGATTGAGACTGAGGATGATTGTTTGAATCACCTTGATGATTTATTTCAGCCATGGGGCAGGTGTTTGATGACCCCAATCGAGGTGCAACAGCTGAAGCAGCCATGTTAGCTTTGCGCCAAGGTAAGCACTCGGTAGCTGAATATGCCTTGGATTTCAGGAGATGGGCCCTTGATACCACCTGGGACAGTTCCGCCAAAAAATCTATTTTTCGAAAGGGGTTATCTCCACTGATTAAGGATGAACTTGCTCGTGCCGACCCTCCCACTGCGTTAGGTGACTTTATTAACTACTGCATCCGTATTGATACTCGTCTGACTGAACGCAGGCAAGAGAGATGGTTCGAAAGCAATCGTACTAACCTTTTCCTACCTTCCTCTCCAGCTAAGGAACCTTTGAGTAGGATTACACGGGAACCTGAACCTGAACCCATGCAGGTAGACTCTTTACAACGACGGGTTAGTGATGCACGCAAGGAACATCGTTTTAAGGAGAATCTATGTTTCTATTGTGGTAAGTCAGGGCACTTCATTATAAACTGCCCCAGCCGTTCTCGTAAGACTACTGCAGCACTCATTCATTGTGAGTGTTGCGAGAGGAGCTCTGTCAGATCCGAGCCTCAGGCTCCAGAGAGATCTGCAGCAACAGATCTTGATTTCTCGGACTTAAACTCCGTTACCTCTGAGGACGTTGACTGTGTAAACTGCTGCCATCTTTCAAGTTTCCTCAGCGGTGTCCCAGCTGAGTTGTAAGAAAAACAATTCTCATTGCTTTCTTTCCATCAAACTCTGGGTTGACTCAGCTTGGGTGTCTAGCTCTGCTATGATCGACTCAGGTGCAAGTGGAAATTTTATGGATGTCTCCTTTGCTCTGAAACAGGGAATACGTTCAGTGAAGAAGGCTACTCCAGTACAGATGGAAACTGTGGATGGCTCCCTGCTGACCTCTGGACCAGTGGATCAGGAAACAGAGCCTTTGAGGGTTCTTATGGGTAAAGATCATCAAGAGAAACTGTCCTTTATGCTTATCTCTTCTCCCCACTTTCCCATTATTCTAGGGCTACCATGGCTGCAGGCTCAGAATCCTACCATTAACTGGGAGACCAAGGAATTACACTTTCCAGAGAAACAGATGAGTCCAAAAGTTTCAGCTTGCTCTGTTCCTAAAGGAATCATGTCAGTCCCTGAACTACCAGCTGTATACCAGGACTATGTGGATTTATGTGACAAGAAGAACGCTGACCAGCTTCCTCCTCACCGTCCATATGATTGTCCAATTGAATTATTGCCTGGAGCAGAGATACCTTTTGGTAAGATCTACCCCCTGGCGGGGCCCGAGCTAAAGGCTTTAAAGGATTACATAGATGAAAATCTAGCCAAGGGCTTCATACGCCCCTCTTCATCTCCTGCAGGTGCACCCATCTTCTTTGTAAAGAAGAAAGATGGATCTCTGAGACCCTGCGTAGACTATAGGGAACTCAATAAGGTTACTATTAGAAACCGTTATCCATTGCCTTTAATCCCTGAGTTATTGGAGAGAGTGCGACATGCCAAAATTTTTTCTAAACTAGATCTTCGTGGGGCCTATAACTTAGTCCGTATTAGACCTGGGGATGAATGGAAGACTGCATTCAGGTCACGCTATGGACACTTTGAATATCTAGTTATGCCTTTTTGTCTGAGTACCGCCCCAGCCACTTTCCAACACTTGGTGAATGACATCTTCAGGGATCTCCTAGATACATTCGTGGTAATTTATTTGGATGATATTCTAATTTTTTCTAACTCCACAGAGGAACATCATGGACATGTGAGAATGGTCTTGGAACGTCTAAGACAAAATCATCTTTACATCAAACTTGAAAAGTGTGAATTCCATAGGACCGAAATTCAATTTCTGGGGTATGTACTGTCTACACAAGGAATTAGTATGGATGGAAGCAAAACCCAAGCCATCAAGGATTGGCCAAGTCCTAGAAATGTGAAGGAGGTACAGCGCTTCATCGGGTTTGCCAACTTCTATAGACGTTTCATTAGAAATTTCTCTGAGGTAGTGTCACCTATCACTCAACTTACCCGGAAAGAGTCTAGGTTTTCCTGGACTCCCCAAGCCCAGGAAGCATTTTCCCGTCTAAAAGATAAATTTACCACTGCACCTATCCTAGTACATCCCAACCCCGAGCTTGCCTTCATAATAGAGGTGGATGCTTCAGACTGTGCCGTTGGAGCTATACTCTCTCAGAGAACAGGTGAGAAGAATGTCTTGCATCCCTGTGCCTTCTTTTCCCAGCAGTTGTCTTCGGCTGAGAGGAACTACGATGTGGGCAATAGAGAGTTGTTGGCCATTATTGCCGCCTTCAAAGAATGGAGACACCTTCTTCAGGGAGCTGCACAGCAAATAGTCGTCCTGACAGACCATCGTAACCTTGAGTTTATCAGGTCGGCTAAGTGCCTGACTCCTCGCCAGGCTCGCTGGAATCTTTTCTTAAACCAATTTAATTTTATCATCTCTTATAGACCAGGATCGCGCAATGGAAAGGCTGATGCACTCTCTAGGATTTACTCAGCAGAGACACGTCCAATTACTCCTCCTAAGACTATTCTTCCTGACTCTAGATTCCTAGGAGTAATTCATAATCAAGACCTACTTAAGGACATCAAGGAAGCATACCATGCGGATTCCTTTTTGGCACAACCCCCAAGGGACGTAAGTCTTGTCTTTAAGAATGGTGTGTGGATTCAGGGACAACGTCTGTATATTCCTGAAACAGTCAGATTAAGAGTATTGCAACTCATTCACGATTCCAAGATAGCTGGGCATAGAGGAATTCTAAAGACACAGGAATTTCTTTCTCGTTTCTTTTGGTGGCCCACTTGCAGGAAGGATGTTTTGAATTATGTCACTTCATGTGAGGTCTGTGCAAGATGCAAAACACCTCGTTCCTCACCAACTGGTCTGTTACAGCCTCTTCCCACCCCGTCCCGCCCGTGGGGATCCATTTCTATGGACTTCATTGTGGAGTTACCAACCTCTCAGGGGAAGAACACCATTCTAGTGGTGGTTGACCGTCTAACAAAGGCAGCTCATTTTATCCCTTGTGTCGGCTTACCCACTGCAAAACAGACATCAGATTTGATGATTAAAGATGTGTTTCGCTTACATGGATACCGGATGAGGTTATTTCGGATCGAGGGGTGCAATTCACTTCTAGGTTTTGGCAAAATTTCTGTGCAGCATTGGACATTAAAGTAAACCTTTCTTCTGCTTTTCATCCCCAGACTAATGGACAGACCGAACGAACCAATCAAACCCTGGAGCAGTATCTCCGCTGCTTTATCTGCCACCTACAGGATGATTGGGTGGATCTACTTCCATTAGCTGAGTTCTCGTATAACAACTCTCAGAGTGCCTCCACTAAACAGTCTCCTTTTTACTCTAATCTAGGTTATCATCCTAACATTCTACCACGATTTCCCATAGAAACGCCTTTACCAGCAGTGGCTGAAAGAATCACGTCTTTACAGAAGAATATGGATCTTCTAAAGGAAAATCTGGAATCGGCTCAAGAAAGGTACAAGAAAGCAGCAGATAAATTTCGTAAACCTGCACCAGCTTTCAAGGTAGGAGACTTGGTCTGGCTGTCAACCAGAAATCTTAAGTTAAGGATTCCATCGTCTAAGTTGGGACATAAGTACATTGGACCCTATAAAATCAGTAAAAATTATAAGTGCCGTTGCTTGTCGTCTTCAACTGCCCAGAACTATGAGAATCCACCCTGTCTTTCATGTATCCCTACTAAAGGCTGCGACACCCAATACGTTTCCTGGACGTTCTTCTCCTTGCCCTGACCCAGTGCTAGTCGATGGTCAGGAAGAATTTGTGGTGGAAAGGATTCTAGATTCCAGGTTGTATAGAAATCAGTTACAATATCTGATTAAATGGCAGGGCTACCCAGTGGAGGACAACTCATGGGAACCGGTCAATAACGTTAATGCTCCTCGCTTGCTCCGTCAGTTTCATCAGAGGTACCCACACAAGCCTGGTCTGAGGTCATCCGGAGGTTGTCCTTAAGGGGGGAGTAATGTAAGGTTCTATGTATATATTCCTGAAACTCAGTTTGTTCGTCAGCCATTTTACTTTCTGTCTTGCTGCAGCTATCTTGCCCTCAGTCAAAATGGAGTTTCCAGCTTGCATGTTCCCGCCCTGATTCTCTCCTTTGCTTCTTAAGCAGCCACAGCTGAGCAATCAGTGCTTCAGAATCTAGCCTGCAGTGAACCTGTGACTTGACTCCTGTAAGCCTTGGACCTTGTACTCCAGCTATTCCTACTGAGGAACTCTGAAGCACTTGTGGACTCTGAACCCTGCTCTTTGAAAGACCCACGTTTGCATGGACTTACGGTAACAGAGAAGAAGATCCTGAATCTGTATTGGAGAGTGATTGCTGAGCTTGGATTACTCTGGCCTGCTGTGTCTCCTGCTTCTGTGTCTGCAAACTGTGTGACTATTTCTGCCAACTTGTATGAAGTAATACAGGACTTTTCTATATCAAACCTGTGTCTCCTGTGTTTTCATCGCACCCAAGCACAAGACGCTATATGAACTGTACTACATACATTACAGAGAGCGGGATAAAGAGTGCGGGATAAAGAGTGCGGGATAAAGAGTGCGGGATAAAGAGTGCGGGATAAAGAGAGCGGATAAAGAGCGATAAAGAGGCGGATAATGAGAGCGGATAAAGAGGCGGGATAAAGAGTGCGGATAAAGAGAGCGGGATAAAGAGAGCGGGATAAAGAGTGCGGGATAAGAGTAGCGGATAAAGAGGGCGGATAAAGAGGCGGGATAAGAGTGCGGGATAAAGAGTGCGGGATAATGAGAGCGGGATAAAGAGAGCGGGATAAAGAGATGCGGGATAAAAGAGTGCGGGATAAAGAGTGCGGGATAAAGAGTGCGGGATAAAGAGTGCGGATAAAGATGAGCGGATAAGAGAGGCGATAAAGAGGCGGGATAAAGAGTGCGGGATAAAGAGCGGGATAAAGAGTGCGGGATAAAGAGAGCGTATAAAAGTGCGGATAAAGAGTGCGGGATAAAGATGCGGGATAAAGAGTGCGGGATAAAGAGAGCGGATAAAAGAGCGGTATAAAGAGTCGGATAAAGAGTGCGGGATAAAGAGCGGGTAAAAGAGTGCGGGATAAAGAGAGCGATAAAGAGTGCGGGATAAAGAGGCGGTATAAATGCGTAAAGAGTGCGGATAAAGAGTGCGGGATAAAGAGTAGCGGTATAAAGAGATGCGGGATAAAGAGAGCGGGATAAAGAGTGCGGTATAAAGAGAGCGGGATAAAGAGTGCGGATAAAGAGTGCGGGATAAAGAGATGCGGGATAAAGAGAGCGGGATAAAGAGTGCGGTATAATGAGAGCGGGATAAAGAGATAAAAGGTGATAAAGAGTGCGGGATAAAGAGTGCGGGATAAAGAGTGGGATAAGAGTGCGGGATAAAGAGAGCGGGATAAAGAGTGCGGATAAAGAGTGCGGTATAAAGAGAGCGGGATAAAGAGTGCGTATAATGAGTAGCGGGATAAAGAGTGCGGGATAAAGAGTGCGGGATAAAGAGGCGGGATAAAGAGAGCGGGATAAAGAGTGCGGATAAAGAGTGCCGTATAAGGGGGGGGGGGGGGGGGGGGGGGGGGGGGGGGGGGGGGGGGGGGGGGGGGGGGGGGGGGGGGGGGGGGGGGGGGGGGGGGGGGGGGGGGGGGGGGGGGGGGGGGGGGGGGGGGGGGGGGGGGGGGGGGGGGGGGGGGGGGGGGGGGGGGGGGGGGGGGGGGGGGGGGGGGGGGGGGGGGGGGGGGGGGGGGGGGGGGGGGGGGGGGGGGGGGGGGGGGGGGGGGGGGGGGGGGGGGGGGGGGGGGGGGGGGGGGGGGGGGGGGGGGGGGGGGGGGGGGGGGGGGGGGGGGGGGGGGGGGGGGGGGGGGGGGGGGGGGGGGGGGGGGGGGGGGGGGGGGGGGGGGGGGGGGGGGGGGGGGGGGGGGGGGGGGGGTTTTTTTTTTTTTTTTTTTTTTTTTTTTTTTTTTTTTTTTTTTTTTTTTTTTTTTTTTTTTTTTTTTTTTTTTTTTTTTTTTTTTTTTTTTTTTTTTTTTTTTTTTTTTTTTTTTTTTTTTTTTTAAGGCGAAGATGCGATAAAGAGGCGGAAGAGGGATAGAGGGGGAAAGGCGATAGAGCGATAGAGGTAAAAGGAAGGCGAAAGGATAAGCGATAAGAGCGATAAAAGTCGTAAAGGATAGGGAAGGGAGGGTAAGAGGTAAGCGAAAAGCGATAAAGATGGATAGAGGATAGACGGTAGGCGGATAAAGGATAGAGCGTAAGGGTAAGGGGTAACGAGGTAAAGAGGCGAAGAGCATAAGGGAAAAGAGGGGATAAGAACGATAAGAGGGGATAGGCGGATAAAGAGGTAGGCGTAAGATGCGGAAAGGTAGAGCGTAAAGAGGGAAGAGCGTAAGCGATAGAGCGTAGAGCGTAAATGCGAAAAGGAAAGGGATAAGAGCGGTAGGGCGAAAGGCTAAGAGCGAAAGAGCGATAACGAGGGGAAAGAGGGATAAAAGAGGATAGAGCGGATAAAGCGAAGGGTAGAGCGGATAAAATCGGGATAAAGGGTAGAGGCGAAAGCAAAAGGGGTAAAGAGGGGTGGGTAAGGGGGTAAGGATAGAGCGGAAGAGCGTAAGGGATAAGAGGCGGGATAAGAGTCGTAGAGGATAAGAGGGAAAGAGGATAAGAGGATAGAGGCGAAGGCGGAAGAGTGGTAAAGAGGCGGTAAAGGTGATAAGGCGGATAGAGCGAAGAGGCGTAAGCGGATAGAGATGGAAGAGCGGGATAGGGGTAAGAGCGAAGAGGCGAAGGGTAAGAAGGATAAAGTGCGATAGAGGCGAAAAAGCGATAGAGGGTAAGAGGGTAGGGGTAAAAGCGAAGAGGATAAAGGGAAAGGGGTAAGGATAAAGGGCGGAAGAGGCGTAAGAAAGGCGGTAGGGCGATAAAGGCGGGATAGAGCGTAAAGATCGATAGAGGGGGAAGGGAAGAGGCGGATAGAGGTAAGAGGCGATAAGGCGGTAAAGGGGATAAGAGCGATAAGAGGCGGATAAGAGAGGAAGAGCGTAAAGAGAGCGGGATAAGGCGAAAAAGGCGGTAAAGAGGCGGAAGGCGAAAAGGGAAGAGGTAAGGCGAAGAGCGAAGAGGGTAAGAGGTAAGGGATAAGGCGGGAAAAGGGAAGACGATAGAGGCGGTAGGGAAAGAGGGGAAGAGCGAAAAGGGAGGGTAAAGCGAAAGAGCGTAAGGGGTAAAGGCGGGAAGAGGCGGAAGGGGAGAGCGATAAGAGGCGAAAAGACGATAGGGCGATAAAAGGCGATAAGACGAAAGGGATAAGAGGCGGATAGGCGGATAAAGAGCGAAAAGACGATAAAGGGAAGAGCGGAAAGTGTAAAGGATAAGGGAAGAGGTAAAGGGGAAGAGGCGGTAAAAAAAGAAAGTGGGGAAAGAGGGTAAAGAGATACATAGAGAGCGGGATAAAGAGGCGGATAAAGAGGCGGGATAAAGAGGCGGGATAAAGAGGGGATAAAGAGAGGGGATAGAGGCGGGATAAAGAGCGGATAAAGAGTGGGGATAAAGAGGCGGTATAAAGAGGCGGGATAAAGAGTGCGGGATAAATGAGTGCGGGATAAAGAGTGCGGGATAAAGAGTGCGGATAAAGAGAGCGGATAAAGAGTGCGGATAAAGAGTGCGGGATAAAGAGTGGGGATAAAGAGTGCGGGATAAGAGTGCGGGGGATAAAGAGTGCGGATAAGAGAAGTGCGGATAAGAGTGCGGGATAAAGAGTGGCGGATAAAGAGTGCGGTATAAAGAGTGCGGTATAAAGAGTGCGGATAAAGAGAGCGCGGATAAAGAGGCGGGATAATGAGTGCGGGATAAAGAGTGCGGATAAAGAGTGCGGTATAATGAGTGGGATAAGACGTGGGGATAAAGAGTGCGGGATAAAGAGTGTGGTATAAAGAGTGCGGGATAAAGAGTGCGGGATAAAGAGTGCGGGATAATGAGTGCGGATAAAGAGTGCGGGATAAAGAGTGCGGTATAAAGAGGGGATAAAGAGTGCGGATAAAGAGAGCGGATAAAGAGTGCGGTATAAAGAGTAGGGGATAAAGAGTGCGGTGATAAAGGATAGATGATAAAGAGAGCGGGATAAAGAGTGCGGTATAAAGAGTGCGTGAGTAAAAGAGTGCGGATAAAAGAGGGATAATGAGTGGGATAAAGAGTGGGATAAAGAGGCGGGGATAAAGAGTGCGGATAAAAGTGGGTATAAAGAGGCGGATAAAGAGTGCGGGATAAGAGTGCGGATAAAGAGTGCGGTATAAAGAGTGCGGATAAAAGATAAAGAGTGCGGTATAAAGAGGCGGGATAAAGAGGCGGGGATAAAGAGTCGCGGATAAAGAGTGCGGGGATAAAGAGTGCGGGATAAGAGAGTCGGGATAAAGAGGCGGGATAAATGAGAGCTGGGATAAGAGGCGGGATAAAGAGTGCGGGATAAAGAGTGCGGTATAATGAGTGTGGTATAAAGAGTGCGGGATAAAGAGTGCGGTATAATGAGTGTGGTATAAAGAGGGGGATAAAGAGTGCGGATAATGAGTGCGGTATAATGAGTGTGGTATAAAGAGTGCGTAGAAAGAGTGGGATAAAGAGTGCGGTATAAAAGTGTGGTATAAAGAGTGCGGGATAAAGAGTGCGGATAAAGAGTGCGGTATAATGAGTGTGGTATAAAGAGTGCGGTATAAGAGTGCGGTATAAAGAGTGCGGGATAAAGAGGCGAGGGCGGATAAAGAGTGCGGTATAAAGAGTGCGGTATAATGAGTGTGGTATAAAGAGTGCGGTAAAAAGAGTGCGGTAAAGTGTGGGTATAAAGAGTGCGGGATAAAGAGTGCGGTATAATGAGTGTGGTATAATGGTGGGTATAAAGAGTGCGGTATAAAGAGTGCGGTATAAAGAGTGCGGTATAAAGATGCGGTATAATGAGTGTGGTATAAAGAGTGCGGATAAAGCTAAATGAGTGTGGTATAAAGAGTGCGGTATAAAGAGTGCGGATATAAAGAGTGCGGATAAATGAGTGCGGGATAAAGAGTGCGGTATAATGAGTGTGGTATAAAACGAAAGGTGCGGTATAAAGAGTGCTTGTGTATAAATGGATAAGAGTGCGGGATAAAGAGAGCGGTATAAAGAGTGCGGTAAAGAGTGCGGTATAAAGAGTGCGGTATAATGAGTGTGGTATAAAGAGTGCGGTATAAAGAGTGCGGCGCTGCACACCGGCCGAGCTCTGCTGTCAGGCGGCTCCTCCGGGGGTTTCACATTAGCGTTTGGTTGCGCAGCGTTTCATCCGCAGTAATCCACGTGCGTCATCGTTCTCTGTCTTTACCATGGTGCATGCTTTTGCATCAGTTCGCACACGTCAGTGTACGCATGCGTTGATGTTCTGTGTGCAGCAGGGTACGGTGAACGCATGATGTTGGATGTTTTGAAGCGGCAAATAACCGCATTGCAGTCTATGAGAACGCATGCATTCTGTGCGCATGCGCTTAATGAGTTGCTCCAGGAAGTGATTTGTCCACCTGATAATTGAGAGCTCTATAAAAGGAAGTGTGGACACAACAAGGCCTGGACGATACCACAAAACCGGCTATGTAATGTCTACAGTCATGGCCAAAAGTTTTGAGAATGACACAAATATTAATTTTTACAAAGTCTACTGCTTCACTTTTTCTAATGGCAATTTGCATATACTCCAGAATGTTATAAAGAGTGATCAGCTTAACAGCAATTACTTGTAAAGTCAATATTTGGCTAGAAAATGAACTTTATCCCCCAAAACACATTTCAATATCATTGCAGCCCTGCCTTAACCCCTCTCTGCCATCCGACGTACTATTCGTCCATGTGACCCTGGACCTAATTCCCATGGACGGAATAGTACGTCATAGGCGATCAGCTGCGCTCCCGGGGGGAGCGTAGCTGATCGCCGCCGGGTGTCAGCTGTATATCACAGCTGACACCCAGCACTATGTGTCAGGAGCGGTCACGGACCACTCCCGGCACATTAACCCCTAGCACACCGCGATCAAACATGATCGCGGTGTGCCCGGGGCACAGGGGAGGATCGCGCAGGCAGGGGGCTCCCTGCGCGCTCCCCTGAGACCCTCAGAGCAGCGCGATGTGTCGCGCTGTTCCGAGGGTCCGTCCTCCCTCCAGGTCCCCGGATCCAACATGGCGCCGGGGTCCTGCAGGGAGGCGGCTTCCTCAGTGCCTGCTGAGAGCAGGCGCAGAGGAAGCCTGCAGCGATGCCAGAGCAATCGCTGGTGTGACAGAGTGCTGTGCACACTGTCACACCAGCGATCTGCTAAAATACTGTGATGTCCCACCCTGGGACAAAGTATAAAAGTAAAAAAGTAAAAATAAAAAGTGGTAAAAAAAATCATAAAAAAAATATATATATATTCCCCAATAAATTCATTTCTTCCTGTAAATAAAAAAAACCAAAACAATAAAAGTACACATATTTGGTATCGCCGCGTCCGTAACGACCCCCCCTATAAAAGTGTCCCACTAGTTAACCCCTTTAGTGAACCCCTTAAAAAAAAAAAAAAACTAAGCAAAAAATCAATGCTTTATCATCATACCGCCGAACAAAAAGTGGAATAACACGCAATCAAAAAGACCGATATAAATAAACATGGTACCGCTGAAAACGTCATCTTGTCCCGCAAAAAACGAACCGTCATACAGCATCATGAGCGAAAAAATAAAAAAGTTATAGCTCGCAGAATAAAGCGATGCAAAAATAATGATTTTTTATATAAAATTGTTTTTATTCTATAAAAGCGCCAAAACATAAAAAAAATGATATAAATGAGGTATCGCCATAATCGTACTGACCCGAAGAATAAAACTGCTTTATTATTTTACCACACGCGGAACGGTATAAATGCCTCCCCCAAAAGAAATTCATGAATTGCTGATTTTTGTTCATTCTAACCTCCCAAAAATCGAAATAAAAAGCGATCAAAAAATTTTCACGTGCTCAAAAATGGTACCAATAAAAACGTCACCTCGTCCCGCAAAAAATAAGACCTCACATGACTCTGTCGGCCAAAATATGCAAAAATTATAGCTCTCAAAATGTGGTGATGCAAAAAACTACTTTTTGCAATAAAAAGCGTCTTTTAGCGTGACAGCTGCCAATCAAAAAACCCGCTATAAATAGTAAATCAAACCCCCCTTTATCACCCCCTTAGTTAGGGAAAAATAATAAAATTAAAAAAATGTATTTATTTCCATTTTTCCATTAGGGTTAGGGTTGAGGCTAAAGTTAGGGTTAGGGTTGGCGCTAACGTTAGGATTAGGATGAGGGTTGGGATTACGGTTAGGGGTGTGTTAGGGTTAGGTTTGTGGTTATGGTTGGGACTAGGGTTAGGGGTGTGTTGGGGTTAGGGTTGGAGTTAGAATTGGGGGGTTTCCGCTGTTTAGGCACATCAGGGGCTCTCCAAATGTGACATGGCGTCTGATCTCAATTCCAGCCAATTCTGCGTTGAAAAAGTCAAACGGTGCTCCTTCACTTCTGAGCTCTGCCATGCGTCCAAACAGTAGTTTACCCCCACATATGGGGTATCAGCGTACTCTGTACCCCAAGAGTTATTGTGCAATTTGTCCTATTTCTTCTGTTACCCTTGGGAAAATAAAAAACTGGGGCGACAAAATCATTTTTGTAAAAAAAAAAATGATTTTTTTGTTTTTACGGCTGTATGTTATAAATTTTCTGTGAAGCACTTGGGGCTTCATAGCGCTCACCACACTTCTAGATAAGTTCCTTGTGGGGTCTATTTTCCAAAATGGGGTCACTTGTGGGGGGTTTCCACTGTTTAGATGCATCAGGGGCTCTCCAAATGCGACATGACGCCCCCAGACCATTCCATCAAAGTCTGCAATCCAAAACGTCACTACTTCCCTTTCCGAGCCCAGATGTGCACCCATACAGTCGTTTTCTCACACATGTTGGGTATCAGCGTACTCAGGACAAATTGGACAACAACTTTTGGGGTCCAATTTCTCCTGTTACCCTTGTGAAAATAAAATATTGGGGGCGAAAAAAATCATTTTTGTAAAAAAAAAAAGGATTTTTTATTTTTACAGCTGTACGTTATAAACTTCTGTGAAGCACTTCGGGGTTCAAAGTGCTCAACATACTTCTAGATAAGTTCCTTGTGGGGTCTATTTTCCAAAATGGGGTCACTTGTGGGGGGTTTCCACTGTTTAGGCGCATCAGGGGCTCTCCAAATGCGACATGACGCCCCCAGACCATTCCATCAAAGTCTGCAATCCAAAACGTCACTACTTCCCTTCCGAGCCCGACGTGCACCCATACAGTCGTTTTCTCCCACATATTGGGTATCACGTACTCAAGACAAATTGGACAACAACTTTTGGGGTCCAATTTCTCCTGTTACCCTTGTGAAAATAAAATATTAGGGGCGAAAAAATCATTTTTGTAAAAAAAAAAAGGATTTTTTATTTTACGGCTGTACGTTATAAACTTCTGTGAAGCACTTTGGGGTTCAAAGTGCTCACCACACATCTAGATAAGTTCCTTGAGGGGTCTAGTTTCCAAAATGGTGTCATTTGTGGGGGGTTTCCACTGTTTAGGCAGATCAGGAGCTCTCCAAACACGACATGGCATCCAGCCAATTCTGCGTTGAAAAAGTCAAACGGCGCTCCTTCCCTTCCAAACTCTGCCATGCACCCAAACAGTGGTTTACCCCCACATATGGGGTATCAGCGTACTCAGGACAAATTGCACAATAACTTTTGGAGTCTTGTTACCCTTGGGAAAATAAAAATTGGGGTGAAGAGATCAATTTTGTGGAAAAAAATATGATTTTTTAATTTTACGGTTCTACGTTATAAACTTGTGTGAAGCACTTGGGGGTTCAAATTGCTCACCAAAGATCTAGATAAGTTCCTTAGGGGGTCTAGTTTCCCAAATGGGGTCATTTGTGGGGGGTTTCCACTGTATAGGCACATCAGAGACTCTCCAAATGCAACATGGCGTCCTAATCTCAATTCCAGCCAATTTTGGTTGGAAACAGTCAAATGGTGCTACTTCCATTCTGAGCTCTGCCGTGCGCCCAAACAGTGGTTCCCCCCAACATATGGGGTATCAGCGTACTCAGGACAAATTGTACAAACAACTTTTGAGGTCCAATTTCTCCTGTTACCTATGGGAAAATAAAAAATTAGTGACTAAGAGATAATTTTTTGTGGGAAAAAAATAGGATTTTTTATTTTCATGCCCGGGCATTATAAACTTGTGTGAAGCACTTGGGGGTTCAAAGTGCTCACCAAAGATCTAGATAAGTTCCTTAGGGGGTCTAGCTTCCAAAATAGGGTCACTTGTGGGGGGTTTCCACTGTTTAGGCTCATCTGGGGCACTACAAACGGAACATGACCCCCATCAATGTTGCATTCCAAAACGTTACTGCTTCCTTTCCAAGCCCTGCCGTGCGCCCAAACAGTTTCCCCCCCACATATGGGGTATCAGCTACTCAGGACAAATTGGACAACAACTTTTGGGGTCCAGTTTCCTTGGGAAAAATCAAAAATTTGGGACTAAAAAATCATTTTTGTGGAAAATTGTTTTTTTTTTTTTTTCACACCCAGGCATTATAAATTTTTGTGAAACACTTTGGGGTTCAAAGTGCTCACAACAGATCTAGATAAGTTCCTTAGGGGGTCTAGTTTCCAAAATGGTGTCACTTGTGGGGGTTTCCACTGTTTAGGCGTATCAGGGGCTCTCCAAACCGACATGGCATCCAATCTCAACTCCAGCCAATTTTAGTTTGAAAAAGTCAAATGGCGCTCCTTCCCTTACGAGCTCTGCCGTGTGGCCAAACAGTGGTTTTCCCCCACATATGGGCATTGGCGTACTCAGAGAAATTGCACAACAACTTTATCTGCCCATTTTCTCCTTTTACCCTTGTCAAAATAAAAAAAGTTTGTAAAAGATCATTTTTGTGGCTAAAAAGATAAATATTAATTTTTTCCTTCCACGTTGCTTCAGCTCCTGTGAAGCACCTGAAGGGTTAATAAACTTCTTGAATGTGGTTTTGAGTACCTTGAGGGGTGCAGTTTTTAGAATGGTGTCACTTTTTGGTATTTTCTGCTATATAGACCCTCAAAGTGACTTCAAATGTGAGGTGGTCCCTAAAAAAAATGGCTTTGTAAATTTTGTTGTAAAAATGAGAAATTGCTGGTCAACTTTTAACCCTTATAATTTCCTAACAAAAAAAAATTTTGGTTCCAAAATTGTGCTGATGTAAAGTAGACATGTGGGAAATGTTATTTCTTAACTATTTTGTGTGATATATTTCTCTGTTTTAAGGGTAAAAAAATTCAAAGTTTGAAAATTGCAAAATTTTCAAAATTTTTGCCATATTTGTGTTTTTTTCAAAAATAAACGCAAGTTATATCGAAGAAATTATACTTCTAACGTGAAGTACAATATGTCATGAGAAAACAGTCTCAGAATCGCGAAGATCCGTTGAAGCGTTCCAGAGTTATAACCTCATAAAGAGACAGTGGTCAGAATTGTAAAAATTGGCCCGGTCATTAACGTGCAAACCACCCTTGGGGGTGAAGGGGTTAAAAGGACCAGCTAACTCTTTTCAGTGATTGCTCCATTAACACAGGTGTGGTGTTGATGAGGACATGGCTGGAGATCAATCTGTCATGATTAAGTAAGAATGACACCACTGGACACTTTAAAAGGAGGCTGGTGCTTGGCATCATTGTTTCTCTTCTGTTAACCATGGTTATCTCTAAAGAAACACGTGCAGTCATCATTGCAATGCACAAAAATGGCCTAACAGGGAAGAGTATCGCAGCTAGAAAGATTGCACCTCAGTCAACAATCTATCGCATCATCAAGAACTTCAAGGAGAGAGGTTCCATTTGTAGCGCCGGCGTCCCTGCCCTCTGTTAGGCAGGGACGCTGTTCCCCTGTGACAGCGTCCTCTGCCAGGCAGGGACGTCGCCCCCCTTACCCGCGCTCAGCGTCCTCCTTCCGCCCTGCTGGGGCCGCGCGCTCCTTCCCTGCTACTGGACTTAGGGCGCGCGCCCGCGCGCTCCCCCGCTCTTAAAGGGGCCGCGCGCATCTTTCAAAAAGGTCCCCGGCCAATGCCGGAGGACTCCACCCTATATAAAGTACTTCCTCCTTAATGGAGGTGCCCGAGCAATGTTGTTATTGCACTGTTCACTACTCTGCTTTAGCCCTCAGGGTCCGTTACCAGTTACCTGCCTGTTTCCTGCCAGTTTGCTGTCTGCTACCTGCCCGCAAGCCTGCCTGGAGGTTCGGCCGTCACATGCGGTGACCATCGGAAATTCCAGAGACTCTCGCCTGCTCACTTGGGGGCGCTCATCTGCCATCTGCCTGCAAGCCTACCTGGAGGTTCGGCCATCACCTGCGGTGTCCATCGGCTATTCCAGAGACTCTCGCCTGCTCACTTGGGGGCGCTCATCTGCCATCTGCCTGCAAGCCTACCTGGAGGTTCGGCCATCACCTGCGGTGTCCATCGGCTATTCCAAGACTCTCGCCTGCTCACTTGGGGGCGCTCATCTGTCATCTGCCTGCTAGCCTACCGGGAGGCTCCACCGTCTCAGGTCGTATATACCTGTCCATTCAGAGACTGCCCCGGCCCCTTGCCTGCCTGTTTATCCAGAGACTGCCCCGGTCACTTGCCGTGACTACCTGCCTGTCTACCCAGAGACTGCCCCGGTCACTTGCCGTGACTACCCGCCTGTTTATCCAGAGACTGCCCCGGTCACTTGCCGTGACTACCTACCTGTCTACCCAGAGACTGCCCCGACTACCCGCCTGTCTAGCCAGAGACTGCCCCGGTCACTTGCCGTGACCTCCCACCTGTCTGTCCAGAGACTGCCCCCGTCACTTGCAGTGACTTCCTGTCCGTCTCCCCGGGCGCCACCCGCTCCTTTACAAGGAAAGTCTCCTTGTATAATAAAGCTCAGAGGTTCCGCCTCCCAGACCCGTTAC
The DNA here is from genome assembly GCA_033576555.1 of Oophaga sylvatica. Classification (NCBI taxonomy): domain Eukaryota; kingdom Metazoa; phylum Chordata; class Amphibia; order Anura; family Dendrobatidae; genus Oophaga; species Oophaga sylvatica. The sequence goes on along the minus strand of JARQOD010001804.1, from coordinate 33,442 downwards.
AGTTTGCTCGGGCCATGGAACCCGGTGGCACCCAAACTCCCTCGCTCTCTGACCTGTGTCATGAACTGTCTCGTCAGAGGTCTCAACAGGAGTCCATCCTGGGTCACCTGCGGAATGTTAATTCCCGCCTGGACACCCTGACTACTTCACCAGCAACCACCGCGGGCGCCATGACTCGCAATCCGGCAGTTCCGCTGCTTACCAATTCCGTGGTTTCCGTTCCTGGACCTCGACTTTCAGCTCCTCCTCGGTTTGGAGGCGACCCTGCTCTGGCTCGGGGTTTCATTAACCAGTGCACCCTGCATTTTGAACTCCTGGCACACCAGTTTAACTCCGACCGGGCCAAAATTGCCTTCATCATGTCCCATCTCACCGGAGAGGCCCTGGCCTGGCTAAATCCTCTTTGGGAGAGAGAAGATCCTCTGGTGTCTGACCTGTCTGCTTTTCTCTCAGCCTTCCGGAAGGTATTCGACGAACCCGGACGGAAGACCTCCTCTGCATCATCTCTGCTGCGTCTCCGTCAGGGAAGTCTCACCGTGGGTCAATATGCCATACGGTTCCGTACCCTTGCCTCGGAGCTGGCTTGGGATAATGACGCTCTGATATCTGTCTTCTGGGAGGGTCTGTCCGGCCGTATTAAAGATGAACTTGCCGGTCGGGACATTCCAACCTCTCTCGATGACCTAATAACTCTTGCCAATCGAATTGATCTACGGTTCCAGGAGCGCGCTAAAGAGGTCACCCGTGAGAGAAGGTTTCCTCGTCTAGCTCCTTCTTTTCAGAGACCTGTAACTCCTTCCGTTTCTCCTCAGGTACACTCTTCTGAGCCTATGCAAGTCGACCAGACCAAGATGGTCAAAGCCCGTCAGGACTTACGCCGTGCCGAGGGGAGTTGCTTCTACTGTGGCAGTAAGGAGCACCGGATCCGTACCTGCCCAGAGAGGTCGGGAAACGCCTGTGTCTAGGTTCGCTCGGAGAGGTCCACCTAGACAAAAATAAATCCTCTTCATCTCTGCTGCTGTCAGTCTCAATTCTCCTCGGTGAGAACCGTTATTTCGAACTAGCCCAACTTGATTCTGGAGCAGCCGGGAATCTTGTTTCACAGGCTCTAGTAGAAAAATATTGCATTCCTACCAAACCTCTGGTTGAACCAGTATCTGTTGCTGCTGTGGATGGGGGTCTCCTACCACGTCCCATCCAACTTATCACTGAAGCCATAACCCTGCAGGTGGGAATGTTGCATTCTGAGAGCATCTCGTTTCATGTTCTGCCTGGACTCTCTCACGCTTTCTTACTAGGTCTGCCTTGGCTCCAAAAGCATGCACCAGTGCTCGACTGGCAGACTGGAGAGATCCTTCGCTGGGGACAGGACTGTCATAAAACGTGTTTGGTTCCTGTTCATCCCGTCCATCCTTCTCCTACACCAACTAATCTACCAGGGCTCCCGATTCCATATTGGTCATTCGCTGATGTCTTTAATAAAAAGGAAGCAGAGACATTACCCCCTCACAGACCGTATGATTGCCCGATCGACCTGCTACCCGGTACTACGCCTCCCCGTGGGCGTATTTACCCATTGTCCGCTGCTGAGACCAGGTCGATGTCCGAATATATCGAGGAGAATTTGGCCAAGGGATTCATCCGGAAATCCACCTCCCCAGCGGGAGCAGGTTTCTTCTTCGTAAAAAAGAAAGACGGCTCTCTCCGTCCCTGTATTGACTACAGAGGCCTAAATTTGATCACGGTGAAGAATAAGTACCCTCTTCCGCTCATTCCAGAATTGTTTGATCGTCTGAGGGGGGCTAGAATCTTCACCAAACTGGATCTTCGTGGGGCATATAACCTAGTCCGTATCCGTCGGGGAGATGAATGGAAGACGGCATTCAACACCCGGGACGGCCACTACGAGTATTTGGTGATGCCCTTTGGTCTCTGTAATGCTCCAGCAGTCTTTCAGGAGTTGGTCAATGACATCTTCCGGGACCTTCTCTACTCCTGCGTTGTGGTGTACCTAGACGACATCTTGGTCTTCTCTCCGGATCTCCAGTCTCACCGGAGGGATGTTCGTCAGGTTCTGCTCAGGCTCAGGCAGAATCACCTCTTCGCCAAATATGAGAAGTGCCTCTTTGAGCAGACCTCGCTTCCGTTTTTGGGCTACATCATTTCTCAGACAGGCCTACGAATGGATCCGGAGAAACTGTCTGCCATCGAGAAATGGCCCCGACCGGAGGGGTTGAAGGCCATTCAGCGGTTCCTGGGATTCGCCAATTATTACCGCCTTTTCATACCGCACTTCTCTTCCCGGACGGCTCCAATCTCCGCGCTCACCCGCAAGGATGCTAATCCCAAACAGTGGACGCCCGAAGCAGAGGAGGCCTTTCTTTCTTTAAAACAGGCCTTCTCTTCCGCTCCAGTGCTGCATCGCCCGGACGGCAACAAGCAGTTCTTCCTGGAGGTGGACGCTTCCTTTTCTGGAGCCGGAGCGGTACTTACTCAAAAATCTTCATCCGGGAGGATGGTATCTTGCTGCTTCTTCTCCAAACTCTTCTCCTCTTCAGAGCGCAATTACTCCATAGGAGACCGAGAGTTATTGGCCATCAAGCTGGCATTGGAGGAGTGGCGTTACCTACTCGAGGGGGCTCTTCATCCGGTAATCATTTACACTGACCACAAAAATCTGGCTTACCTCCAGCATGCCCAGAGACTTAACCCTCGCCAAGCCCGGTGGTCCTTGTTTTTTGCCCGCTTTGATTTTCTCTTACATTTTCGCCCGGCCGACAAGAACATCAAGGCGGACGCCTTGTCCCGGTCCTTCCTGGTGTCGGATCTCGAGGAGGAACCTAAACATATCATCGATCCCGCCAGAGTGATGCAGGTGGCTCCCGTGAGTCTAAATCGTCTCCCTCCTGGTAAGACGTTCGTATCGGTAACTGATCGGGAGAGAATCCTACACTGGGGTCATTCGTCTAAACTAGCTGGCCACGCTGGTCAGAAAAAGACCCTCCAGCTCATTACTCGGCATTACTGGTGGCCTACCCTGTTATGTTACGGTAGCTGAGGAGTGCAGGTAAAAAAGGAAATACACCAGAGCAGTTGGAATCTATGAGATTGCAGTACCCTGACTAACCACCACAACTAGAGGCAGCCGTGGAGCGTTCCTACGTTGGTCCTAGACGCCTCGTCACAGCCTGAGAAACTAACTACACCTAAAGATAGAAATAGGAAAGCTATCTGCCCCGGAGCAGAACCCCAAAGATAATAGAAAGCCCCCAAACATGTAATGGCGGTTAGACAAGAGGAAATACTGACACAGAAAGAAAATAGTATGAGCAAACGCTGGGGCCCAAACTATCTAAATAGAAAAGGATAGGAAGGGTACTTACTGCAATCTCAGAAAACCCTGAAAAACACCAACTCTACTAATTTCAAAAACACCTGAGATCACACGACCTCTACCACCTAAATTAGTTCTCTGGTGTAACAAAATCAAAACAGCAGCCACTGAAAAAAAACTGGAAAAAGCAAAAGTACAGAACACAGTGGCTGGACTAAACTGAGAGGGCAAAAGCCCCCGGAGGGGACCCTGAAGGCCCCCACAGAAGTGCAGGACAAAATGCAAAAATATAGCAAAAACACAAAATAAGAAATTGTCTTATCTGATAGCAGGAGATGCAGACACGACACAGCAGGCTACAAGGGAAACTGGAAAGAAGGATTCAGACCAGAACAATTGATCACCGGCAACCCTGATGGGAAAATGACTCCCTTATATAAGACCAATCAGTAACACCTGATTCCCAGTCCTCACAATCCTCACTAGTACCGCTTGTAACCACCAGAGGGAGCCTCTGCTCAGAACTCATCTCAAACCCATTCACAACACTACCCTGCACAAGGACGTAATAGACTTTGTTTCTGCCTGTGTCTCCTGTGCCCGCAACAAAGTTCCGAGACACCTGCCTGCCGGCCGTCTTCTTCCGCTTCCTGTACCCGCTGCCCCCTGGCAGCATATAGCCATGGACTTCATAACAGATCTGCCTGTCTCTGCCGGTTGTACGGTCATTTGGGTGGTCGTTGACCGATTTTCCAAGATGGCTCACTTCATTCCCCTGCCAGGGCTTCCGTCTGCACCCGAGTTGGCTAAAGACTTTATCCGCCACATCTTCCGTCTTCATGGTCTGCCTCGTCACATTGTGTCGGATCGTGGGGTACAGTTCACCTCACGTTTCTGGAGAGCCACTTGTAAGTTGCTAGACGTCACCTTGGATTTCTCCTCCGCTTACCACCCGCAGTCCAATGGACAAGTCGAGCGAATCAATCAGAATCTGACCAGTTATCTCCGACACTTCGTTAATGCCCACCATTCTGACTGGGTGGATCTCCTGCCTTGGGCCGAATTCTCTTACAACAATCACGAGAGCGAATCTTCCTCCAAGTCTCCGTTTTTTGTAGTCTTCGGTCAACACCCTCGGATCCCTGTCCCTGTTTCCATCTCTGTGGACAATCCAGCTGCGGAATCTCTGGTTAACGAATTTTCCTCCATATGGGAGAGTACCCGGTCCGCACTCATTCTGTCATCCGAGCGCATGAAGAAACATGCTGACAAAAAACGTCTGGATCCTCCTCAATTCCGTCCTGGGGATAAGGTCTGGCTTTCGTCCAAGTATGTCCGGCTCAAGATTCCTTCCTATAAGTTAGGGCCTCGGTTCATCGGTCCTTTTCAGATCATCAGTCAGATCAACCCGGTGTCCTATAAATTGAAACTCCCGGCCAATTTGCGGATTCCTAACTCCTTCCATGTATCTCTCCTCAAACCGGTGGTACTTAACTCTTTTGTCAAGTCTACAGGTACACCTCCTGCTCCAGTGTCTGCTGAAGACGAATTTGAGGTAGAGAACATTCTGGCCACCAAAAGGGTAGGAAGAAAGACCTATTTTCTGGTGGATTGGAAGGGGTTTGGTCCTGAGGAGAGAACGTGGGAGCCTCGGGAGAACATCCATGCCCCTCTCATCCTAGCTAAATTTCTTTCTGGCCTAAAAAAGGGGGGGCCTAAAGGGGGGGTACTGTAGCGCCGGCGTCCTGCCCTCTGTTAGGCAGGGACGCTGTTCCCCTGCAACAGCGTCCTCTGCCAGGCAGGGACGTCGCCCCCCTTACCCGCGCTCAGCGTCCTCCTTCCGCCCTGCTGGGGCCGCGCGCTCCTTCCCTGCTACTGGACTTAGGGCGCGCGCCCGCGCGCTCCCCCGCTCTTAAAGGGGCCGCGCGCATCTTTCAAAAAGGTCCCCGGCCAATGCCGGAGGACTCCACCCTATATAAAGTACTTCCTCCTTAATGGAGGTGCCCGAGCAATGTTGTTATTGCACTGTTCACTACTCTGCTTTAGCCCTCAGGGTCCGTTACCAGTTACCTGCCTGTTTCCTGCCAGTTTGCTGTCTGCTACCTGCCCGCAAGCCTGCCTGGAGGTTCGGCCGTCACATGCGGTGACCATCGGCAATTCCAGAGACTCTCGCCTGCTCACTTGGGGGCGCTCATCTGCCATCTGCCTGCAAGCCTACCTGGAGGTTCGGCCATCACCTGCGGTGTCCATCGGCTATTCCAGAGACTCTCGCCTGCTCACTTGGGGGCGCTCATCTGCCATCTGCCTGCAAGCCTACCTGGAGGTTCGGCCATCACCTGCGGTGTCCATCGGCTATTCCAGAGACTCTCGCCTGCTCACTTGGGGGCGCTCATCTGTCATCTGCCTGCTAGCCTACCGGGAGGCTCCACCGTCTCAGGTCGTATATACCTGTCCATTCAGAGACTGCCCCGGCCCCTTGCCTGCCTGTTTATCCAGAGACTGCCCCGGTCACTTGCCGTGACTACCTGCCTGTCTACCCAGAGACTGCCCCGGTCACTTGCCGTGACTACCCGCCTGTTTATCCAGAGACTGCCCCGGTCACTTGCCGTGACTACCTGCCTGTCTACCTAGAGACTGCCCCGACTACCCGCCTGTCTAGCCAGAGACTGCCCCGGTCACTTGCCGTGACCTCCCACCTGTCTGTCCAGAGACTGCCCCCGTCACTTGCAGTGACTTCCTGTCCGTCTCCCCGGGCGCCACCCGCTCCTTTACAAGGAAAGCCTCCTTGTATAATAAAGCTCAGAGGTTCCGCCTCCCAGACCCGTTACACCATTGTTGCCAAAAAGGCTCCAGGGCGCCCAAGAAAGACCAGCAAGCGCCAGGACTGTCTCTTAAAAGTGTTGCAGCTGCGGGATCGGGCTACCAGCAGTGCAGAGCTTGCTCAGGAATGGCAGCAGGCAGGTGTGAGTGCATCTGCACGCACTGTGAGGCGGAGACTCTTGGAGCAAGGCCTGGTTTCAAGGAGGGCAGCAAAGAAGACACTTCTCTCCAGAAAAACATCATGAACAGACTGATATTCTGCAAAAGGTACAGGCAGTGGACTGCTGAGGACTGGGGTAAAGTTATTTTCTCTGATGAATCCCCTTTTCGATTGTTTGGGATGTGTCGACCCGCCACCACAATTGTGGGTTACCAGGGCAATGGGGTACTCAGAGCCGAGCCCATGGAAGTCTATGGGGATTTTGTCACAGGTAGCTGTGGCTCGGTCTGTGGCCCGGGCGGTCTGGCGTATGTTGGGGATATATTTACAGGGGATTGATTTATGTACAGTTCGTGATGCCACCTGTAGTATTCTGGTAATTAGTACCAGCGCTGCTGTAGATCTCTGAGGGGATGGTGAGGCAGCTAGATGTCGGGTCCCCTACAGGTGGGACTCTTCCCTCAGGTCGGTAGTTAGGTAGGGATTGTGCAGGCATGCATTAATAACTCAGTCTCACACAGTCAACGTCTTTCCATACCTTTACTTGCAAGATGATAAGGCAGGTCCCAGGGAGGCTGATGGGGTTGATGGAGGATGAGCTTTGAGGCAGCAGCTAAGCAAGTTAGGGGCCTCCTTTACTTTACAATGAAGCTGAGTACGACCAGCCTGAAGCGTAGTCCTCTCTATGATTCCAGCTAATCTTTAGCTGTTCTGCCCAGTCAAATTTGTGTTAGAAGCCTTCCTGCGAGGGAGCTGAATCCTTTTCTTGTCGTGCACTAACTCAAAGTCTTCACACCCCTGACTCCAGCTACGTTCTGACTATAAGGGGCTTGTCTGCCGCGACCTAGGGTCCGGTAGATTCCTGGTTTTCTCTTCACTATGCTGTACAATAGTGATCCTTCGGTCCCCAGTAACCGGTGGCAACGTGCAGGACTTTTCCAAGTCAAAAGCACTTTTCCAATTATCTTCCTTCCACTTTGTCCTTCGCCTTGCTTGTCTCTTAATAGATAGTTCAGTCTTTCTTCCAGTGGGGCACAGCTCTGACTAGACTAAGGTGTATACAGACACCTACACCAGACTCCACTTTCTGAACTGATGATAGACTTAAACTGGACACGTCTACTCTGTCCAAGGACAGGAAACTGACTAGAAATCACTCCCTTCCACACCCCTGCTGGGTGTGTCAGAAGTATACATGATGTAATGAAGAGACCTTAACTGTTACCTCTCCACTCATCCTCCTGGTATTGTGTACCAGGGCTACACATTCCCCCATGGTAAACGACAGCACTCCCGGGCTGTAAAATATAAAGAAGACAGAAAATTTTGTTTATGCATAACAACAAACATTAACTTCTTCCCATCCGGAGGTGAGAACACCTTGAACGTTACGAACAATAACATTTTACATATAGAAATACAAAAGTATCAAATAGCATTTAATAAATATATATACAAGATACTTGTGAAGGACCCGCACCAAACCTTCAACGTGGGTCCTGGGTGGGCTGCAGGACATCCAAATGCAGACCTCACTCAGTGCCACACCACACGGGTTTTTGGTTCAGAGGTGAGTCAAGGTTTCATGTGAAACCATTAAAAAGGCACAAAGTGCAACTATTTACAGGATACAGTTTTTGGGCTGGCTCAGTCCTCAGCCTCTGAGTCCATTGTTAAACGAAGACATAATAGGGAAAAAACACATATATATATATACTTTTCACAATATATTTACATCAATTCGTTATAACTACTGCTGATATCTAATGGGTAATTTCCCTTTTGTGATTCTCTCTGATCTACGTGGTGTAGTTTCAGGTATATCAAGTTGCGATCTGTCTGCACTGCGTAACGGCAAACTATAGAACTGCCTTAATCTTTCTATGGATCTGGCAAGCGTACTGATGGCTGGGCGGTGTGAGTCAGCTTCACCAGGGGATCCCATAGTATGGGGCGCTGCTTCAGATGATCCATCTTGAGGTTCCACAGGTTGAGGTGTTGCTGGAATGGGTAACTCCTGGACGGGCTCAACTGGCACCACAGGCACAACTGGAGGTAAAACTTCCTCTTGTGGCTGATAAAACTGCAACACTGGAATTATCACAGCATCTCCCAGTCGGGGCCAATCCGCAGGAAAATCTCCCAGATCGGTGTGTAGGACCTCTTCCTTTCTTTCTCTTTGATTGAAGACAGGGTTCTTTTCACAACTCTTTAAGTGTTCTGGACACAACTTCAAATGATCTCTGGACACAGTGGTTGTTGTTCTTCCTCCGTCTTTACTGACGACACAAACTTTTCTGTTGTCGTATTTAGAATCTTGTATGACGTAGGGTTCTTGCTCCCACTGATTATCCAGTTTGTGCATCTTTCTTTTTCTTTTTAATACTACCTCTCCAGGCATCAAAGGCTTGGCAGGAGCATTTCGGTTGTAAACATCTTCCTGTTTCTCCCGTGCCTTATTAAGACTTTCCTCTACACAGATTTGTACTCTTCTGTATTGCTCTTGCCGATTGACGTCCCAGTTCTCAACAGCGTCGTCTGCCTCCGGTTCTACCACTCCAAGTTCTAGATCCATTGGTAGTTTTCCAGGCCTTGCTCTCATAAGATAGGCTGGAGTGCAGTTAGTTGAGCTTACAGGTATATGATTATACAAATCAACCAAATCAGGCAGTAAGTCCGGCCATCGATTCCTGTCTTCCAACGGTATGGATCTCAACAAGTCAAGGACAATATGGTTCATCTTTTCACAAAGACCGTTGGTTTGAGGGTGGTATGGTGTCGTTCTTATTTTCTTGCACCCGTACATATGACAGAATTCCTTGAATAAATCGGCTTCAAAAGCAGGTCCCTGATCGGTTAAGACTTGCTCGGGATACCCATGCGGTCTGCAGAAGCTTGCTTGAAAGGTCTTCGCGGCCGTCACTGCGGTCTGGTCTTTCACTGGAACGACTACCAGAAATCTGGAGTAATGGTCCACCATGGTCAAGGCGTATGAGTATCCAGATCTACTCGGCGACAGTTTGACGTGGTCCAGGGCCACAATCTCCAGGGGACGAGTCGTCCGGATAGGTTGCAGGGGGGCCTTCTGACTTCCGTAGTCCTTTCTTCTGAGACCACAGGGTCCACAGTTCCGACACCACCTCTCGACGGAGCTGCGCATCCCTACCCAGTAGAACCGGCATCTCAACAGGGTCTCCAGCTTCCTCCAGCCAAAGTGTCCTGCTTGATCGTGGTACGCTTCCAACACCATTGGGACGTCTGCCTTGGGGACCACGATTTGCCAGACCATTTCATGGGTTCTGGGGTTGACGTATCTTCTGCACAACTTCTCACGGTATAGGAACAACCTGCTTTTCTCGTTCCACAGGAGCTTGGCTGACATAGGTGCATCCTTTTCCAGAGAGGAGCCTTCCTGTCTTAACAACTCCTTGATGCGGCTGACCACCGGATCACTGTCCTGAGTCTCTTTCCAACTATGATGGGGTAAAGGATTTAATGTTGCACCATTCTGCTTTCTGTGGACTCGATGCTCGTGGACTACCCCATTTCGATGGAACGCGGGTAGCTCAATTTCTTCCAGGTCGTCCGATTCTTCTTCCGTATCAGAGTCATGCGGCATTCGGGACAACGCATCAGCATTAGCATTCTTTCGACCTGCCCGGTACTTGATAGTAAACTGGTAATTGGACAACCGAGCCATCCATCGCTGCTCCATGGCGCCCAGCTTGGCGGTTTCCAGGTGCGTTAACGGGTTGTTGTCTGTAAACGCAGTGAACTTATTGGAGGCCAGATAGTGCTTAAATCTTTCGGTAATGGCCCAGACCAGCGCCAGAAACTCTAGCTTGAAGCTGCTATAATTTTCCGGATTCCTTTCAGTTGGCCTGAGTTTTCTGCTAGCATATGCGATGACTTTTTCTTGTCCATTCTGCTTCTGACTGAGAACGGCTCCCAACCCTTCATTACTGGCGTCGGTGTACAACAGGAACGGTTGGCTGTAATCAGGATAGGTTAAGATCTCATCACCTGTAAGGATCTCTTTCATCTTTTGGAATGCTTCAGCCTGTTCTTTACCCCAATTAAAGGGAGGGTTTCTGCTCTTTAAGGATTGTCCTACCAGGAGGTCCTGCAAAGGAGCTGCCTTCTTCGTGTAATCTTTCACGAATCTCCTATAGTAACCCGTTAGTCCCAGGAACTGTCGCACTTCCTTAAGGTTCTTCGGCTCCGGCCACTTCTGGATGGCAGTGACTTTCTCTGGGTCCGGCGCTACTCCTTCCGAACTGACGATGTGCCCCAAGTATTGTACCTTCTGCTTGAGTAGATGGCATTTTGAGGGTTTCAACTTCATCCCGTACCTGGACAGGGACTCAAACACTTCTGCCAGGTGCTTCAGATGGTCCTCATATGTCTTGGAATACACGATAACGTCGTCTAGGTATAGCAGCACGGTTTCAAAATTGAGATGTCCCAGACAGTTTTCCATCACTCTCTGAAATGTTCCTGGGGCACTACTGAGTCCAAACGGCATTCTGTCGAACTCACAGAGCCCCATTGGGGTGGTGAAAGCCGTTTTCTCACGATCCTCCTCTGCCACAGCCACTTGCCAGTAACCACTAGTCAGATCAAGGGTAGAAAAGTAGTTAGCCGTTTTCAGAGCAGCTAATGATTCCTCTATACGTGGTAACGGGTATGCATCCTTGTGTGTTATGCGGTTCACCTGCCTGTAATCCACACACATTCTCATACTACCATCTTTCTTTTTAACCAGAACTAGAGGGGCTGCCCAGGGACTACAACTATCCCTTATCACCCCAGCTTTCTTCATATCATTCAACATTTCTTTAGCTTTCTGATAGTGAGCTGGAGGTATGGGCCTATACCGCTCTTTGATGGGAGGATGACTGCCAGTAGGGATATGATGTTGTACTCCCTTAATGATCCCAAAATCAAGTGGATTTTTGCTAAACACTTGGGCGTACTCTTGCACCACCCGTAATACCCCTTGCTTCTGGTGAGCGGGAGTGGTGTCCGTCCCAACATGGAGTTGCTGACACCATTCCGCCACCTGGGTTGCTGGGTCATTGTCCTCCTCTATTTGACAGGAGTCTAAGGACTCAGCCGGAGAATAGAATTATTATCAACAGCATGTAGTTTAGCAATGGTTGCATAACGGGGTAAATTTACCTCATCATCTCCCCAATTGAGAAGCCGTACAGGTACTCTTCCATTCACCACTTCTACTACTCCTCTAGCAGTCATAAGTGTAGGTCTATGTTCTGAATGGTGGGGTTCTACTACAGCTTGGTAATTCTGTCCTCTCAGACCTATGGCTGCCCTGCACCAAATGATCATTTCACTCATTGGGGGTATCACAATAGGATCCGAGTCAGTGACCCGTACATTACCAATTTCGCCGTCGGTAAGCTTCGCTTGCTGCTGACACACCAGGGCCCGGATCTCTCTTTGGATTACTCCTCTCTGCCTTGGTCGGGCAATCTCAGCGAGCTGTTGGAGCAAGAACACAACTTCTCCCAAACAATTACCGATAATGTTAGTACCCAAAATTATATTTAGACCGTTCTCCTCATTTACAGTCTTTACTACCAGAAGCCCTTGGTCTTTCAACTCCTCTCTGCCCACCTTTACATCTACACATTTTGTTCCGAGTACTTCTACAGGAAGACCATTCGAAGCATACACAGTAAAGTCAAGGCTCGGAGGTTTAAGACTGTCCATTGACCAGTACTTGGTATATAGAGCATCAGGTATTAGGGTCACCTGGGACCCAGTGTCTAACAATGCTGGAACAGCAATACCATCTAGAATAATAGACAGGTAGGGTCGCCCGCCCACATACCTGCGGTTCCAGTCTAGGGGGCCTGACGGGTATTCTCCTGGGTGTTGGCCCTTGGACCCAGGTTCTGCCCGTTTAAAGGACACTGTGTAGACAGATGACCTTTCCGGTTGCAGCGATAACAGATGATCTCTCGACGAGAAGGGTGTTGATCAGAGGTTGCTCCTGGGGGTGGCGTTGTCCTCCTCCGGGGGGCGACGTCTTCTTTCTTCTCCGGTGCATCCACGGAACGTCCTCTGGGCAGTCAGCTAACAAGATCTTCCCTTCCTCTTCTTTCCGCAGCTGTAGGGCACTCATCATGTGTCGACCCGCCACCACAATTGTGGGTTACCAGGGCAATGGGGTACTCAGAACCGAGCCCGTAGAAGTCTATGGGGATTTTGTCACAGGTAGCTGTGGCTCGGTCTGTGGCCCGGGCGGTCTGGCGTATGTTGTTGGGGAATATTTACAGGGGATAACTATATACAGTTCGTGACGCCACCTGTAGTATTCTGGTAATTAGTACCAGCGCTGCTGTAGATCTCTGAGGGGATGGTGAGGCAGCTAGATGTCGGGTCCCCTACAGGTGGGACTCTTCCCTCAGGTCTGTTAAGATGGTGAAGTCGGGTGCCGGTAAATAACACAGTCTCACACAGTCAGCGTCTTTCCATACCTTTACTTGCAGGATGATAAGGCAGGTCCCAGGGAGGCTGATCCAAGGGGAGTGTATCTTGAGACGGCAGCTGGACAAGTTAGGGGCCTCCTTTAACTCCAATAAACGAGTACAACCAGCCTGAAGCGTAGTTCCCTCTATGATTCCAGCAAATCTTAGCTGTACCTGCCCAGTCAGCTTAGTGTTAGGGGTCCTCCTGTGAAGGAGCTGAATACTTATGTTTGTCCTGCAGAACTCCAAAGTCTTCACTCCCCCTGACCCCAGCTACGTACCGACTATAAGGGGCTTGTCTGCCGCGACCTAGGGTCCGGTAGATTCCTGGTTTTCCTGTCACCGTGCCTGAAGCAACAGTGACTCTTCGGTCCCAGTGACCGGTAACAAGGCGCTGGACTTCTGCAAATCCTGTAGCACCAATTCTCTAATCCACTTGCCTTTCGCCTTGTCCACGCTGGTAACATAAACACTCTTACTAGCCAGGGGTCGAGCAGTCACTTCCAATCTTTTTCCTTCCAATGAAGCTAGCCACAGATGCTCAGTTATCACAGGCAGGAGCACGTCTCTGTACCTGATACTGTCCTTTAGACAGGAATGCTGAAGTCTTTCTGTGCTGATACTTCTTCCTTCTTCAGTGTGTGCTGAGAGATGATACAGCTCTGACCAGACTAAGGTGTATTCCAAACACCTGTACCGGACTCCACTATTTGAACTGGTGAAAAGCAGACTAGACTCCTTCCTCCAACTGTCTTCCCACAGAAGTCTAAGCTCTACTCCACACGTCTTCACTGTCCAGAGACAGGAACAAGACTCCTTTCAAAATCACTCTACACCTACCACCTTGACCACTCCCTAGAGTATACTTCACTACCCCAAGGGTGTGTCTAGTGTGTGTAGAATGAATGCATATTGAGCTTTAAGCCGCCGTTTCGCCATACACTCCCCAGGGTACTGCGTGTGCCTACCACCAGGGCTACACATTCCCCCATGGTAAACGACAGCACTCCCGGGCTGTGAAATACAAAAGACAGAAAAATTTTGTTTATGCAATAACATTTGGAACAATAACATCTTCCCATCCGGGAGGTAAGACTACTTTGAACGTTACAAAACTTTATAGAAAAATACAAATAGTATCAAATAGCATTTTCAATAAATAAATTTACAATATACTTGTGAAGGACCCGCACCAAACCTTCAACGTGGGTCCTGGGTGGGCTGCAGGACATCCAAGTGCAGACCTCACTCAGTGCCACACCACACGGGTTTTGTTTTTCAGAGGTAGATATGGATGGTTTATGTAAAACCAAGATAGGGCACCAAAGTGCAACTATGTACAAGAGAGTTCTGGGTAAGCATAGTCCTTTACCTCAAAAAGTCCATTTATAAAGGAAGACATAATAAATCACATTGTCAAAGTGCAACTGTTTATCAATTCTCATCTATTATTTACCATTTATCAATTATCAATTATCAATTACCAATTACCCAGCCGGGCATTCTATAATTAGAAATATATATTTACTATATATAATATCTGTGCAAACTTTTTCAAAAACATTTTAAACTTTTTGCTATAGTACTGATGGTAGACCCGATAAGGATCTCACCAACTCCTTACTACTTATTCATTTTCTGCAAATACTTTTTCCACTACATCTTTCACGCCGGGGGCTGGAATGATGCAATGAGCCCTTGATCCTAAGACCAGCAAATCATGTGCTGCGATCAGGGTTTGGGTTGCGACAGTTCTGGTTTGAACCTCTAGGGGCGCAACGGGTACACTTTCTTCGCATGACACCGATTGCGTCTCCATTACAGTCAACGATATAGACCGCGTCAGGGTTTGCGATCTAGACTGGGTCGCATTTGGCGATGTGGAAGTAGCTTTCACTTGCGATGGACCTTGGGTCGCATGTTGCGATGACTTTGAAGGGGGCGATGCTGGGGCACGGCCGGATGCTGCTGAAGCTGGAAACGGGGACGCTGCGGTAATGGTGACGGTACCTGCGTCTGGGACGGGGTCGCGGACGATGGCGACGTTCAGGGCATACCACCCCTTCATTCCCCAATGCCGCGTATAGGTGACTATGTCTCCGTTCACTAAGTCCCTCCCGGGATGACCTTGCTGCAGGTGAGATTCCACGTCACGCCTGCTGACGAAGACCGCTGGGTAGAGGCCCGGTTCGCGGATAAAGCCCCAGCCCTTCCGGAGCTGGAACTCAGTCACACACCCCTGCCGCCGCGGTTCCCGTAAGGTACCTTTGTCGCGACGGACAGTCTCCTTGTCAGCAATCAGCTCAGCAAACTGTCGCTGGCGGTTCTTCTTGATTTCCCGCGCTTCCTCCTGCTGACGCCTCTTCTTCTCCTCACGACTCTGCCATTCTTGTTCCCACTGGGCGGTGTAGGCGACGTCATCCAGGCGCGCCATTTCGTCCCAGTCCACATCTGGTAGTGACGGACAGGACCCCTCCGGTGTCCCTGCCGGGGACCGATAATCTGCTGCGGCCTCCTGGCCGGGCGGGCGTTCCGGGATTGGCTGTACCTCCTCAACCTCCTCCGCTTCCACCGCTTCACCGGTGGGGTCAGGAACGGTACTTTCGGGGGCAGCCTCCGGTTGCTCCTTCGCCTTGGGCAGCAGACTCTTCGGTACTTTGAATCGTGGGGGTTCGTTGAGGGGAGCGGACGCCGTGTTCGTCATTCGCCATTGCAGCAGGTTACACCGGCGCCTCTCAATCTCCTCCAGTCCAGGTTGGAACAACTTCTTTAGGCGTGAGTTCTCCTCCTGAACCTCTAACAACGCCTGTTGTAGGTGCAGGATCGCATAGGCCTCGGATGCCGATGGCAGCTTGGCGGGGGCACGGGGCCTGCCTTCCTCCGCTGCCCCGCTCGGCTCCACACGTCCTGCCTCCATCATGTTCCAGAAGATTCTTTCTTCTTTTGGAGACTTCCGGTCTCTTCCGTGGAGGTGGGGTTTGCGTCTCCTCCTCCTCGCAGGGAAGGTGAAGAGGAGGCGGACCTCCTTTGCTGTTGGGCAGGACCGCATGTTGTAATAGCACTTTGAGAGGACAGGCATTTTCTTCGCGCCACTGGGGGGTAGACGCCCACGAAGGTACGCCCACCTTCTTCTCCAGCGCCTGAAGGCGCGAATATGGCGACAAAAATGGCGATTTTGGCGCCAAAAGTGCAAACAGTCCTTTTTACAAAAACAGTTCCATAGGCACGCAGGGCTCGCAATTTCGCGAGTTTAGTATCCTGTTCGTGACGCCAGGTTTTTGTGTCGACCCGCCACCACAATTGTGGGTTACCAGGGCAATGGGGTACTCAGAACCGAGCCCGTAGAAGTCTATGGGGATTTTGTCACAGGTAGCTGTGGCTCGGTCTGTGGCCCGGGCGGTCTGGCGTATGTTGTTGGGGAATATTTACAGGGGATAACTATATACAGTTCGTGACGCCACCTGTAGTATTCTGGTAATTAGTACCAGCGCTGCTGTAGATCTCTGAGGGGATGGTGAGGCAGCTAGATGTCGGGTCCCCTACAGGTGGGACTCTTCCCTCAGGTCTGTTAAGATGGTGAAGTCGGGTGCCGGTAAATAACACAGTCTCACACAGTCAGCGTCTTTCCATACCTTTACTTGCAGGATGATAAGGCAGGTCCCAGGGAGGCTGATCCAAGGGGAGTGTATCTTGAGACGGCAGCTGGACAAGTTAGGGGCCTCCTTTAACTCCAATAAACGAGTACAACCAGCCTGAAGCGTAGTTCCCTCTATGATTCCAGCAAATCTTAGCTGTACCTGCCCAGTCAGCTTAGTGTTAGGGGTCCTCCTGTGAAGGAGCTGAATACTTATGTTTGTCCTGCAGAACTCCAAAGTCTTCACTCCCCCTGACCCCAGCTACGTACCGACTATAAGGGGCTTGTCTGCCGCGACCTAGGGTCCGGTAGATTCCTGGTTTTCCTGTCACCGTGCCTGAAGCAACAGTGACTCTTCGGTCCCCAGTGACCGGTAACAAGGCGCTGGACTTCTGCAAATCCTGTAGCACCAATTCTCTAATCCACTTGCCTTTCGCCTTGTCCACGCTGGTAACATAAACACTCTTACTAGCCAGGGGTCGAGCAGTCACTTCCAATCTTTTTCCTTCCAATGAAGCTAGCCACAGATGCTCAGTTATCACAGGCAGGAGCACGTCTCTGTACCTGATACTGTCCTTTAGACAGGAATGCTGAAGTCTTTCTGTGCTGATACTTCTTCCTTCTTCAGTGTGTGCTGAGAGATGATACAGCTCTGACCAGACTAAGGTGTATTCCAAACACCTGTACCGGACTCCACTATTTGAACTGGTGAAAAGCAGACTAGACTCCTTCCTCCAACTGTCTTCCCACAGAAGTCTAAGCTCTACTCCACACGTCTTCACTGTCCAGAGACAGGAACAAGACTCCTTTCAAAATCACTCTACACCTACCACCTTGACCACTCCCTAGAGTATACTTCACTACCCCAAGGGTGTGTCTAGTGTGTGTAGAATGAATGCATATTGAGCTTTAAGCCGCCGTTTCGCCATACACTCCCCAGGGTACTGCGTGTGCCTACCACCAGGGCTACACAATCACAGCGGCCAGATTTTTAGTCAGCTGGCGCACCTCTGAGCGCAGACAGTCCAATTCACTAGGAGGTGTCACCTGCGTTTTGGTTTCTGCCACTAGCGGGGAACAGGGGGTTACTGCCGGTTCCAGAGTGACTTCACCCTGATGATGTTGGGTGGCCACCTCAGGTTTGCCCAGGGGCCGCAGCCCTTTTATTGCCATGTCCTTTAGGGCATCAAAGGTAGCATCCGGATGATCTAAGGACCACCAATTTACAGTTCTGCGTTCCTCTGGGATCTCAATCCCTGTATAAATTGTTCTTTCAGCATTCTATTCTCGTCGATAGCATTTAAATGGTTAATTTGCTTGAGGGCTCTCAGGGCTCCCTGTAGTCGGCAAGCATAGTCCCGGATGCTGTCACCTGGCTGTTGTGAACAGTGATAGAAGGCCATCCGGAGATCCGTTTCTGTGCGGTCTTCAAATATGGCATGTAGCTTAAGGAAGATCGCAGATACCGACTCCTGATCAACGGTATCCCAAGTCTCCACTTCCCTCTCAGCAGCGCCAGTTAGCTGCCCTATTAGCACAGCAGCTTTTTGTCTCTCAGGCATGGAGTACATTTCTAGGATGCTGCATAACTTCCGCTTGAAGCCTGCTAATGTGCCTGGCCCACCGCTGTATTGGGGAAGCCATTTCGCCCCAGGCATATATGGGAGCGTTAGTGGCATGATCGGGACTACCGGACTGGGTGCAGGGCCTGCGCCCCCATCTGGCGCTACAATACCAGACGGTGCGGGATTGGGGACTCCGGCCGGGGCCGCACTGTCAGCCGGTTGTTGTGACATATTAGCGCCCCCTTGGTTAAACGGAGCCTACCGGTTTCAGACGCTGCTACTTCACAGGCACCGCAGTGAGAACAGGACCTTCGTCGCAGGCGCTCTGATGTCAGAGCGTTCACTTCCTGTTGCAGGACCTGCCGCTGAGTCAGAGCCGGGGGCGTGTCCAAGACTTTGCGCGCTCTTTCAGGTACGCCCACCTTCTTCTCCAGCGCCTGAGGGCGCGAATATGGCGACAAAAATGGCGATTTTGGCGCCAAAAGTGCAAACAGTCCTTTTTCACAAAAACACTCCACAGGCACACAGGGCTCGCAATACTGCAAGTTTCGTATCCTGTTCGTGACGCCAAATTTTTGTGTCGACCCGCCACCACAATTGTGGGTTACCAGGGCAATGGGGTACTCAGAGCCGAGCCCATGGAAGTCTATGGGGATTTTGTCACAGGTAGCTGTGGCTCGGTCTGTGGCCCGGGCGGTCTGGCGTATGTTGGGGATATATTTACAGGGGATTGATTTATGTACAGTTCGTGACGCCACCTGTAGTATTCTGGTAATTAGTACCAGCGCTGCTGTAGATCTCTGAGGGATGGTGAGGCAGCTAGATGTCGGGTCCCCTACAGGTGGGACTCTTCCCTCAGGTCGGTAGTTAGGTAGGGATTGTGCAGGCATGCATTAATAACTCAGTCTCACACAGTCAACGTCTTTCCATACCTTTACTTGCAAGATGATAAGGCAGGTCCCAGGGAGGCTGATGGGGTTGATGGAGGATGAGCTTTGAGGCAGCAGCTAAGCAAGTTAGGGGCCTCCTTTACTTTACAATGAAGCTGAGTACGACCAGCCTGAAGCGTAGTCCTCTCTATGATTCCAGCTAATCTTTACCTGTTCTGCCCAGTCAAATTTGTGTTAGAAGCCTTCCTGCGAGGGAGCTGAATCCTTTTCTTGTCGTGCACTAACTCAAAGTCTTCACACCCCCTGACTCCAGCTACGTTCTGACTATAAGGGGCTTGTCTGCCGCGACCTAGGGTCCGGTAGATTCCTGGTTTTCTCTTCACTATGCTGTACAATAGTGATCCTTCGGTCCCCAGTAACCGGTGGCAACGTGCAGGACTTTTCCAAGTCAAAAGCACTTTTCCAATTATCTTCCTTCCACTTTGTCCTTCGCCTTGCTTGTCTCTTAATAGATAGTTCAGTCTTTCTTCCAGTGGGGCACAGCTCTGACTAGACTAAGGTGTATACAGACACCTACACCAGACTCCACTTTCTGAACTGATGATAGACTTAAACTGGACACGTCTACTCTGTCCAAGGACAGGAAACTGACTAGAAATCACTCCCTTCCACACCCCTGCTGGGTGTGTCAGAAGTATACATGATGTAATGAAGAGACCTTAACTGTTACCTCTCCACTCATCCTCCTGGTATTGTGTACCAGGGCTACACAGGGACATCAGGAAAACGCCTCATTCGGAGAAGACAAGGTGAGCGCTACCACCAGTCTTGTCTCATGCCAACTGTTAAGCATCCTGAAACCATTCATGTGTGGGGTTGCTTCTCAGCCAAGGGAATCGGCTCTCTCACAGTCTTGCCTAAAAACACAGCCATGAATAAAGAATGGTACCAGAATGTCCTCCAAGAGCAACTTCTCCCAACCCTCCAAGAGCAGTTTGGCGATCAACAATGCCTTTTCCAGCATGATGGAGCACCTTGCCATAAAGCAAAGGTGATAACTAAATGGCTCAGGGAACAAAACATAGAGATTTTGGGTCCATGGCCTGGAAACTCCCCAGATCTTAATCCCATTGAGAACTTGTGGTCAATCATCAAGAGACGGGTGGAGAAACAAAAACCTAAAAATTCTGACAAAATGAAAGCATTGATTGTGCAAGAAAGGACTGCTATCAGTCAGGATTTGGTCCAGAAGTTGATTGAGAGCATGCCAGGGAGAATTGCAGAGGTCCTGAAGAAGAAGGGTCAACACTGCAAATATTGACTTGCTGCATTAACTCATTCTAACTGTCAATATAAGCTTTTATTACTCATATGTTTATAATTATTATATTTCTGTCTGTGATAAAAACATCTGTCAAACACACATAAAAACCAGAGGGCAGCAGATCATGTGAAAATATCATATTTGTGTCATTCTCAAAACTTTTGGCCATGACTGTAGAACCCAAAATGTCTCTCTCAAGGTATGTGCACACGTTGCAGATTTGTCTGCAGAATTTCCTGCACAGAATCTGCATCTCTTGGCAGAAACCGCAGGTCAAAATCCGTGCAGTTTTCATCCGTTTTTTCTGCAGATTTACTGCAGTTTTTGTGCAGATTTCCCCTGCCTTTTGAGATCTGCGGATTCCTATAATGGAGCAGGTGTAAAACCGCTGCAGATCTGCACAAAAGAAGTGACATGCTGCAGTTTTAAATCCGCACCAAATCTGCGCGGAAAAATCCGCAGCATGTGCACTGCGTTTTTTGATTTCCATTGACTAGAATGGTACTGTACATCACTTGCAGTTCTGCTGCAGATCCGCAGGGTAAAATCCGCTGTGGAACTACAACAGAATCTGCAACGTGTGCACAGACCCTCACTGCTTTTTTTAACTTTCTATTAATTTTGTTTCTGATTAATTTTAGACGTGTCACTTCGTCTGGCTCCTGTTTGACTCCTGGTTGGTTCCTGTTTGACTCCTGGTTGACTCCTGTTTGACTCCTGGTTGGTTCCTGTTTGACTCCTGGTTGACTCCTGTTTGACTCCTGGTTGGCTCCTGTTTGACTCCTGGTTGGTTCCTGTTTGACTCCTGGTTGACTCCTGTTTGACTCCTGGTTGGTTCCTGGTGCTGCTTTCTGTCGCGGTGAGGACAACACTGTCTATGTAAGTATAGCAGCTTTGGAAATGTCTATCTCTCTGAATGTTTTTTCTGTTTGCTGTAGACTGGCTGATTTTCTTGGGTGCTATGGTGGGCTCCTGGTGCTGTGGTGGTCTCCTGGTGCTGTGGTGGGCTCCTGGTGCTGTGGTCGTCTCCTGGTGCTGTGGTGGGCTCCTGTTGCTGTGGTGGGCTCCTGGTGCTGTGGTGGGCTCCTGGTGCTGTGGTGGGCTCCTGGTGCTGTGGTCGTCTCCTGGTGCTGTGGTCGTCTCCTGGTGCTGTGGTGGGCTCCTGGTGCTGTGGTGGGCTCCTGGTGCTGTGGTGGGCTCCTGGTGCTGTGGTCGTCTCCTGGTGCTGTGGTGGGCTCCTGGTGCTGTGGTGCTCCTGGTGCTTGGTGGGCTCCTGGTGCTGTGTGTGGGCTCCTGGTGCTGTGGTGGGCTCCTGGTGCTGTGGTCGTTCTCCTGGTGCTGTGGTGGCTCCTGGTGCTGTGGTGGGCTCCTGGTGCTGTGGTGGGCTCCTGGTGTCTTGGTGGGCTCCTGGTGCTGTGGTGGGCTCCTGGTGCTGTGGTGGGCTCCTGGTCTGTGTGGGGCTCCTGGTGCTGTGGTGGGCTCCTGGTGCTGTGGTGGGCTCCTGGTGCTGTGGTGGGCTCCTGGTGCTGTGTCGTTCTGGTCTGTGGTGGGCTCCTGGTGCTGTGGTGGGCTCCTGGTGCTGTGGTGGGCTCCTGGTGCTGTGGTGGGCTCCTGGTGAGCTTTATGTGGTGGGCTCCTGGTGCTGTGGTGGTCTCCTGGTGCTGTGGTGGGCTCCTGGTGCTGTGGTCGTCTCCTGGTGCTGTGGTGGGTCTCCTGGTGGTGCTGTGGTGGGCTCCTGGTGCTGTGGTCGTCTCCTGGTGCTGTGGTGGGCTCCTGGTGCTGTGGTGGGCTCCTGGTGCTGTGGTGGGCTCCTGGTGCTGTGGTGGGCTCCTGGTGCTGTGGTGGGCTCCTGGTGCTGTGGTGGCTCCTGGTGCTGTGGTGGCTCCTGGTGCTGTGGTGGCTCCTGGTGCTGTGGTTCCTGGTGCTGTGGGGGCTCCTGGTGCTGTGGTGGCTCCTGGTGCTGTGGTGGCTCCTGGTGCTGTGGTCGGCTCCTGGTGCTGTGGTGCGGCGTCTCTGGTGCTGTGGTGGCTCCTGGTGCTGTGGTCGTCTCCTGGTGCTGTGGTGGGCTCCTGGTGCTGTGGTGGGCTCCTGGTGCTGTGGTGGGCTCCTGGTGCTTTCCTGTGGTGGCTCTGGTGCTGTGGTGGGCTCTGGTGCTGTGGTGGGCTCCTGGTGCTGTGGTGGGCTCCTGGTGCTGTGGTGGGCTCCTGTGGTGGGCTCCTGGTGCTGTGGTGGGCTCCTGGTGCGGCTGTGGTGGGCTCCTGGTGCTGTGGTCGTCTCCTGGTGCTGTGGTGGGCTCCTGGTGCTGTGGTGGGCTCCTGGTGCTGTGGTGGGCTCCTGGTGCTGTGGTCGTCTCCTGGTGCTGTGGTGGGCTCCTGGTGCTGTGGTACTCCTGGTGCTGTGGTGGGCTCCTGGTGCTGTGGTGGCTCCTGGTGCTGTGGTGGGCTCCTGGTGCTGTGGTGGGCTCCTGGTGTTGTGGTGGGCTCCTGGTGCTGTGGTGGGCTCCTGGTGCTGTGGTGGGCTCCTGGTGCTGTGGTCATCTCTCTGGTGCTGTGGTCATCTCCTGGTGCTGTGGTGGGCTCCTGGTGCTGTGGTGGGCTCCTGGTGCAGCGTTTTAACTGTGGTGGGCTCCTGGTGCTGTGGTCGTCTCCTGGTGCTGTGGTGGGCTCCTGGTGCTGTGGTCGTCTCCTGGTGCTGTGGTGGGCTCCTGGTGCTGTGGTCGTCTCCTGGTGCTGTGGTGGGCTCCTGGTGCTGTGGTCGTCTCCTGGTGCTGTGGTGGGCTCCTGGTGCTGTGGTCATCTCCTGGTGCTGTGGTGGGCTCCTGGTGCTGTGGTCATCTCCTGGTGCTGTGGTGGGCTCCTGGTGCTGTGGTGGGCTCCTGGTGTTGTGGTGGGCTCCTGGTGCTGTGGTCATCTCCTGGTGCTGTGGTGGGCTCCTGGTGCTGTGGTGGGCTCCTGGTGCTGTGGTCATCTCCTGGTGCTGTGGTGGGCTCCTGGTGCTGTGGTGGGCTCCTGGTGCAGCGTTTTAACTGTGGTGGGCTCCTGGTGCTGTGGTCGTCTCCTGGTGCTGTGGTGGTCTCCTGGTGCTGTGGTCGTCTCCTGGTGCTGTGGTGGGCTCCTGGTGCTGTGGTGGGTGTAACGGGTCTGGGAGGCGGAACCTCTGAGCTATTATACAAGGGGGTGTTCCTTGTAAAGGAGCGGGTGGCGCCCGGGGAAGACGGACAGGAAGTCACGGCAAGTGACCGGGGCAGTCTCTGGATAGACAGGCAGGTAGTCACGGCAAGTGACCGGGGCAGTCTCTGGATGGACAGGTAGGGAGTCACGGCAAGTGACCGGGGCAGTCTCTGGATAGACAGGCAGGTAGTCACGGCAAGTGACCGGGGCAGTCTCTGGATGGACAGGTAGGGAGTCACGGCAAGTGACCGGGGCAGTCTCTGGATAGACAGGCAGGTAGTCACGGCAAGTGACCGGGGCAGTCTCTGGATGGACAGGTATATACGATCTGAGATGGTTGAGCCTCCTGGTAGGCTAGCAGGCAGAAGACAGATGAGCGCCCCCAAGTGAGCAGGCGAGAGTCTCTGGAATAGCCGATGGTCACCGCCTGTGACGGCCGAACCTCCAGGTAGGCTAGCAGGCAGATGGCAGATGAGCGCCCCCAAGTGAGCAGGCGAGAGTCTCTGGAATAGCCGAAGATCACTGCACGTGACGGCTGAACCTCCAGGTAGGCTAGCAGACTGGCAACCGGTGAAACTCAGCAGATAAACGGACAGGCTGGTCCATAGACAGACTGGCAGGTGATGGCGGGCAGACTGTCGGACGATGAAGCCTCCAGGTAGGCTAGCGGACAGGTAGCAGACAGCAAACTGGCAGGAAACAGGCAGGTAACTGGCAACGGAACCTGAGGGCTGAAGCAGAGTAGTGAACAGTGCAACAACATTGCTCGGGCACCTCCATTAAGGAGGGAGTGCTTTATATAGGGTGGAGTCCACCGGCATTGGCCGGGGACCTTTTTGAAAGATGCGCGCGGCCCCTTTAAGAGCGGGGGAGCGCGCGGGCACGCGCCCTAAGTCCAGAGGCAGGGAAGGAGCGCGCAGCCCCAGCAGGGCGGGAGGAGGACGCCGAGCGTGGGTAAGAGGAGCGACGTCCCTGCTTGGCAGAGGACGGGGATGCTGACGCCGAGGAACAGCGTCCCTGCCTGGCAGAGGACAGGGACGCTGACGGCGGCGCTACAGTACCCCCCCCTTTAGGCCCCCCCTTTTTTAGGCCAGAAAGAAATTTAGCTAGGATGAGAGGGGCATGGATGTTCTCCCGAGGCTCCCATGTTCTTTCCTCAGGACCAAACCCCTTCCAATCCACCAGAAAATAGCTCTTTCTCCTTACCCTTTTGGTGGCCAGAATGTTCTCTACCTCAAATTCGTTTTCAGCAGAAACTGGAGCAGGAGGTGTACCTGTAGGCTTGACAAAAGAGTTAAGTACCACCGGTTTGAGGAGAGATACATGGAAGGAGTTAGGAATCCGCAAATTGGCCGGGAGTTTCAATTTATAGGACACCGGGTTGATCTGACTGATGATTTCCAGAGGACCGATGAACCGAGGACCTAACTTGTAGGAAGGAATCTTGAGCCGGACATACTTGGACGAGAGCCAGACCTTATCCCCAGGACGGAATTGAGGAGAATCCAGACGTTTTTTGTCAGCATGTTTCTTCATGCGCTCGGATGACAGAATGAGTGCGGACCGGGTACTCTCCCATATGGAGGAAAATTCGTTAACCAGAGATTCCGCAGCTGGATTGTCCACAGAGGTGGAGACGGGAACAGGGATCCGAGGGTGTTGACCGAAGACTACAAAAAACAGAGATTTGGAGGAAGATTCGCTCTCGTGATTGTTGTAAGAAAATTCGGCCCAAGGCAGGAGATCCACCCAGTCAGAATGGTGGGCATTAATGAAGTGCCAGAGATAACTGGTCAGAATCTGATTGATTCGCTCGACTTGTCCATTGGACTGTGGGTGGTAAGCGGAGGAGAAATCCAGGGTGATGTCTAGCAACTTACAAGTGGCTCTCCAGAAACGTGAGGTGAACTGTACCCCTCGATCCGACACGATATGGCGAGGCAGACCATGAAGACGGAAGATGTGGCGGATAAAATCTTTAGCCAACTCGGGTGCAGACGGAAGGCCTGGCAGGGGAATGAAGTGAGCCATCTTGGAAAATCGGTCAACGACCACCCAAATGACCGTACAACCAGCGGAGACGGGAAGATCAGTTATGAAGTCCATGGCTATATGCTGCCAGGGGGCAGCGGGTACAGGAAGCGGGAGAAGACGGCCGGCAGGCAGGTGTCTCGGAACTTTATTGCGGGCACAGGAGGCACAGGCAGAAACAAAGTCTATTACGTCCTTGTGCAGGGTAGGCCACCAGTAATGCCGGGTAATGAGCTGGAGGGTCTTTTTTTGACCAGCGTGGCCAGCTAGTTTAGACGAATGACCCCAGTGTAGGATCCTCTCCCGATCGGGTACCGATACGAACGTCTTACCAGGAGGGAGACGATTTAGACTCACGGGAGCCACCTGCATCACTCTGGCGGGATCGATGATATGTTTAGGTTCCTCCTCGAGATCCGACACCAGGAAGGACCGGGACAAGGCATCCGCCTTGATGTTCTTGTCGGCCGGGCGAAAATGTAAAAGAAAGTCAAAGCGGGCAAAAAACAATGACCACCGGGCTTGGCGAGGGTTAAGTCTCTGGGCATGCTGGAGGTAAGCCAAATTCTTGTGGTCAGTGTAGATGATTACCGGATGAAGAGCCCCCTCGAGCAAGTAACGCCACTCCTCCAATGCCAGCTTGATGGCCAATAACTCTCGGTCTCCTATGGAATAATTGCTCTCAGAAGGAGAAGAGTTTGGAGAAGAAGCCGCAAGATACCATCCTCCCGGACGAAGATTTTTGAGTAAGTACCGCTCCGGCTCCAGAAGAGGAAGCGTCCACCTCCAGGAAGAACTGCTTGTTGCCGTCCGGGCGATGCAGCACTGGAGCGGAAGAGAAGGCCTGTTTTAAGGACAGAAAGGCCTCTTCTGCTTCGGGCGTCCACTGTTTGGGGTTAGCGTCCTTGCGGGTGAGCGCGGAGATTGGAGCAGTCCGGGAACAGAAGTGCGGTATGAAGAGGCGGTAATAATTGGCGAATCCCAGGAACCGCTGAATGGCCTTCAATCCCTCCGGTCGGGGCCATTTCTCGATGGCAGATAGTTTCTCCGGATCCATTCGTAGGCCTGTCTGAGAAATGATGTAGCCCAAAAACGGAAGCGAGGTCTGCTCAAAGAGGCACTTCTCAAATTTAGCGAAGAGGTGATTCTGCCTGAGCCTGAGCAGAACCTGACGAACGTCCCTCCGGTGAGACTGGAGATCCGGAGAGAAGACCAAGATGTCGTCTAGGTACACCACAACGCAGGAGTAGAGAAGGTCCCGGAAGATGTCATTGACCAACTCTTGAAAGACTGCCGGAGCATTACAGAGACCAAAGGGCATCACCAAATACTCGTAGTGGCCGTCCCGGGTGTTGAATGCCGTCTTCCATTCATCTCCCCGACGGATACGGACTAGGTTATAAGCCCCACGAAGATCCAGTTTGGTGAAGATTCTAGCCCCCCTCAGACGATCAAACAATTCAGGAATGAGCGGAAGAGGGTACTTATTCTTCACCGTGATCAGGTTTAGACCTCTGTAGTCAATACAGGGACGGAGAGAGCCGTCTTTCTTTTTTACGAAGAAGAAACCTGCTCCCGTTGGGGAGGTAGATTTCCGGATGAATCCCTTGGCCAAATTCTCCTCAATATATTCGGACATCGACCTGGTCTCAGCAGCGGACAAGGGGTAAATACGCCCACGGGGAGGCGTGGTACCGGGTAGCAGGTCGATCGGGCAATCATAAGGTCTGTGAGGGGGTAATGTCTCTGCTTCCTTTTTATTAAAGACATCAGCGAATGACCAATATGGAATCGGGAGCCCTGGTAGATTAGTTGGTGTAGGAGAAGGACGGACGGGATGAACAGGAACCAAACACGTTTTATGAGAGTCCTGTCCCCAGCGAAGAATCTCTCCAGTCTGCCAGTCGAGCACGGGTGCATGCTTTTGGAGCCATGGTAGGCCTAATAAGAAAGCGTGAGAGAGTCCTGGCAGAACATGAAACGAGATGCTCTCAGAATGCAGCATTCCCACCTGCAGGGTTATGGATTCGGTGATAAGTTGGATGGGACGTGGTAGGAGACCCCCATCCACAGCAGCGACAGATACTGGTACAACCAGAGGTTTGGTAGGAATGCGATATTTTTCTACCAGAGCTTGTGAAACGAGATTCCCGGCTGCTCCAGAATCAAGTTGGGCTAGTTCGAAATAACGATTCTCACCGAAAAGAATTGAGACTGACAGCAGCAGAGATGGAGAGGATTTATTCTTGTCTAGGTTGACCTCTCCGAGCGAACCTAGACACAGGCGTTTCCCGACCTCTCTAGACAGGTACGGATCAGGTGCTCCTTACTGCCACAGTAGAAGCAACTCCCCTCGGCACGGCGTAAGTCCTGACGGGCTTTGACCATCTTGGTCTGGTCGACCTGCATAGGCTCAGGAGTGTGTACCTGGGGAGAAACGGAAGGAGTTACGGGTCTCTGAAAAGTAGGAGCTAGACGAGGAAGCCTTCTCTCACGGGTGACCTCTTTGGCGCGCTCCTGGAACCGTCGATCAATTCGATTGGCAAGAGTTATTAGGTCATCGAGAGAGGTAGGAATGTCCCGACCGGCAAGTTAATCTTTAATACGACCGGACAGACCCTCCCAGAAGACAGATATCAGGGCGTCATTATCCCAAGCCAGCTCCGAGGCAAGGGTACGGAACTGTATGGCATATTGACCCACGGTGAGACTTCCCTGACGGAGACGTAGCAGAGATGATGCGGAGGAGGTCTTCCGTCCGGGTTCGTCGAATACCTTCCGGAAGGCCGAGAGAAAGGCAGGCAGATCGGACACCAGGGGGTCTTCTCTCTCCCAAAGAGGATTAAGCCAGGCCAGAGCCTCTCCGGTGAGATGGGACATGATGAAGGCAATTTTGGCCCGGTCGGAGTTAAACTGGTGGGACAGGAGTTCAAAGTGCAGGGTGCACTGGTTAATGAAACCCCGAGCCAGAGCAGGGTCGCCTCCAAAACGAGGAGGAGCTGAAAGTCGAGGTCCGGGAACGGAAACCACGGAATTGGTGAGCAGCGGAACTGCCGGATTGCGAGTCATGGCGCCAGCGGTGGTTGCTGGTGAAGTAGTCAGAGTGTCCAGGCGGGAATTAACGTTCCGCAGGTGACCCAGGATGGACTCCTGTTGAGACCTCTGACGAGACAGTTCATGACACAGGTCAGAGAGCGAGGGAGTTTGGGTGCCACCGGGTTCCATGGCCCGAGCAAACTGTAACGGGTCTGGGAGGCGGAACCTCTGAGCTATTATACAAGGGGGTGTTCCTTGTAAAGGAGCGGGTGGCGCCCGGGGAAGACGGACAGGAAGTCACGGCAAGTGACCGGGGCAGTCTCTGGATAGACAGGCAGGTAGTCACGGCAAGTGACCGGGGCAGTCTCTGGATGGACAGGTAGGGAGTCACAGCAAGTGACCGGGGCAGTCTCTGGATAGACAGGCAGGTAGTCACGGCAAGTGACCGGGGCAGTCTCTGGATGGACAGGTAGGGAGTCACGGCAAGTGACCGGGGCAGTCTCTGGATAGACAGGCAGGTAGTCACGGCAAGTGACCGGGGCAGTCTCTGGATGGACAGGTATATACGACCTGAGATGGTTGAGCCTCCTGGTAGGCTAGCAGGCAGAAGACAGATGAGCGCCCCAAGTGAGCAGGTGAGAGTCTCTGGAATAGCCGATGGTCACCGCCTGTGACGGCCGAACCTCCAGGTAGGCTAGCAGGCAGATGGCAGATGAGCGCCCCCAAGTGAGCAGGCGAGAGTCTCTGGAATAGCCGAAGATCACTGCACGTGACGGCTGAACCTCCAGGTAGGCTAGCAGACTGGCAACCGGTGAAACTCAGCAGATAAACGGACAGGCTGGTCCATAGACAGACTGGCAGGTGATGGCGGGCAGACTGTCGGACGATGAAGCCTCCAGGTAGGCTAGCGGACAGGTAGCAGACAGCAAAACTGGCAGGAAACAGGCAGGTAACTGGCAACGGAACCTGAGGGCTGAAGCAGAGTAGTGAACAGTGCAACAACATTGCTCGGGCACCTCCATTAAGGAGGGAGTGCTTTATATAGGGTGGAGTCCACCGGCATTGGCCGGGGACCTTTTTGAAAGATGCGCGCGGCCCCTTTAAGAGCGGGGGAGCGCGCGGGCGCGCGCCCTAAGTCCAGAGGCAGGGAAGGAGCGCGCAGCCCCAGCAGGGCGGGAGGAGGACGCCGAGCGTGGGTAAGAGGAGCGACGTCCCTGCTTGGCAGAGGACGGGGATGCTGACGCCGAGGAACAGCGTCTCTGCCTGGCAGAGGACAGGGACGCTGACGGCGGCGCTACAGTGGGCTCCTGGTGCAGCGTTTTAACTGTGGTGGGCTCCTGGTGCTGTGGTCGTCTCCTGGTGCTGTGGTGGGCTCCTGGTGCTGTGGTCGTCTCCTGGTACTGTGGTCGGCTCCTGGTGCTGTGGTGGGCTTCTGGTGCTGTGGTGGGCTCCTGGTGTTGTGGTGGGCTCCTGGTGCTGTGGTGGGCTCCTGGTGCTGTGGTGGGCTCCTGGTGCTGTGGTGGGCTCCTGGTGCTGTGGTCGGCTCCTGGTGCTGTGGTGGGCTCCTGGTGCTGTGGTCGGCTCCTGGTGCTGTGGTCGGCTCCTGGTGCTGTGGTCGGCTCCTGGTGCTGTGGTGGGCCCCCGGTGCTGTGGGGGGGTCCTGGTGCTGTGGTCGCCCCCGGTGTTGTGGGGGCCCCCGGTGTGTGGTGGGCTCCTGGGCGTGGTGGGCTCCGGTGTTGTGGGGGGGTCCGGTGCTTTGGGTCTCCGGTGCTAGGGGGGGCCCCTGGGGCTGTGGGGGCCCCCTGGGGTGTGGGGGGCCCCCGGGCTGTGGTGGGCCCCGGTTTTTGGGGTGGGCCCGGTGTGTGGTCACTCCGGTGCTGGGTGGGCCCCCGTGCGTGGTCATCCCGGGGCTGGGGGGGCCCGTGCAGCGTTTTAACTGTGGTGGGTCGGGCGTGGTGCCCTGGTGTTGGTGGGCTCCGGTCGTGGTCGGCCCCGGGCTGTGGGGGCCCTGGGTTTGGGGGGCTCCTGGTGCTGTGGTGGGCTCCGGTGTTGTGGTGGGCTCCTGGTGGGGTGGGCCCCCGGTGCTGTGGTCGGTCCTGGTGCTGTGGGGGGGTCCTGGGCTGTGGCGGCCCCGGTGCTGGGTCGGCTCCTGGTGCTGTGGTGGGCTCCTGGTTTTGTGGTGGGTCCGGGGTGCTGTGGCGGCCCCCGGGGTGGTCGGCCCCCGGGTTTTTGGGGGGGTCCGGTGCGTGGTGGGCCCCCGGTTGGGGGGCTCCTGGGGCTGTGGGGGGCCCTGGGCTGTGGCGTCCCGGGGCTATGGGGGGCTCCTGGTGCTGTGGGGGCCCGGTGCTGTGGTGGGCCCCCGGTGTGGGTGGGTCTGGTGCTGTGGTGGGCCCCCGGGTTGTGGGGCCCCGGGGGTGGTCATCTCCTGGTGGGGGTTTTGGGCTTTTGGGTTGGGGGTCCGGTGCTGTGGTGGGCTTGGGGCTTTTTTTTAACCCCGTGGGGGCCCGTGCGGGGTTTTCCCCCTGGTGCTGGGTGGGCCCTGGTTGTGGTCGTTCCGGTGGGTGGGGGCTCCTGGTGTTGGTGGGCCGGTGCTGGGGGTGGGCCCGGGCTGGGTGGGGCCCCGGGGTTGGGGCTCCGGGTGCTGTGGTCATCCCCCGGTGCGTGGGGGGTCCTGGGGGGGGGCTCCTGTCGTGGGGGCTCCTGGTGTGGGGGGGGCCCCGTGTTGTGGGGGGCCCGGGCTTTGGGGCATCCCGGTGCGTGGTGGGCTCCTGGGCGTGGTGGCTCCTGGTGCGGGTTTTTTTAACTGGGGGGGCCCGGGCTGTGGCGCTCCGGGGTTGGGGTGGGCCCTGGTGCGGGTCGTCTCCTGGGGCGTGGTGGGTCCTGGTGCTGTGGGGGGGCTCCTGGGCAGCGTTTTAACTGTGGGGGGCTCCTTTTTCGCCCGGGCCCCTTTACCCTGGCCAAAAGGGGAAGTGGAAAAAAGGAAAGTTTTTTCTTCACACCCTTAAAACCCCCAAGGGGGGTTGGGGGAAAAGGGCCCCGAGGGAACTTTTTTTCCTTCCCTTAACAAAAACCCCCTTGGGGAAAAATCTTAAAATTTCACTTCGCTTAAATTTGGAGCTGTTGGACAAACTCCGAAGCCAAATTCCCCCTAAAGGGGAAAAATTTTTCCTTTGGGCGGGGCAAAAAAAAGGGGGGGGGGAAAAAACCCACAACCCCCCCAAAATCCCCAAAAAAAGCCAGAAACACCCCCCGGGCCAAGGATCCCCAAAAAACAACCAAAGGGGGACCACACACCAAAAAAAAATTTTTCCAAAAAAGCCCAACCAAACCCAAAAAAACAAAAAAAAACCCAAACATCCCCCACCATTTTTAAAACCCCCCCTTTAACCCCCAAAAACTCCCCCTTTTAACCCCATCCCCCCCCCCCCCAAGAAAGGGGGAAAACGCGGGGTGGGGTTAATGAACCCCCCAACCTACCCTCCGGGGGAACCCAAACCTTGGGACCGCACGCCCCCCCCCCTGGATCACCACCTGGACAATTTCCGAAAAAAGGGGGGTCCAAACCTAATTTTCCCCCCAAATTTCCCCCCCCAAAACTTACCCCAACCCCCCCAAACCCCGGCCCCTCCTAAAAATTTCCCCGCTTTGGGGGCTGGCCGAAATTGCCCGGAACCCCGGGGGGGGCAAAAATTTTCTCCAACAATACAAACCGCAACGCCCCCCGTTGCCATGAATTTTTGGGAAAAAAAGGGTTTTTTTTTGGGCTAAAATGCCATTTTGCCCCATTCCCCCCTCAGGCGCTGGGGGAAGGGGGTCTGAAAAGCGCGCTTTTTCCGGGCCCCCGCCCCGGCTCTGACTCATCGGCGGTCCGCGAGGGGAAGTGAACGCTCTGCTCAGGCGCCTGCGACAAAAGGTCCGTTCCCCCTGCGGGCCCCCTGAAGTAGCGCGTTGAAACGGTAGGCCCTTTTAAAAACCAAAGGGGGGGCAAGATGCACAACAAAGGCGACAGTGGGGCCCCCCGGGCCCGGAAGGCTTAATCCCGCACCGTCTGTATTGAGCGCCGTGGAGGCGCAGGCCCAGCACCTTCCCCCCCCGGAGTCCCGACTGCACTAACGCTTCCATAAAGCCTGGGGCGAAATGGCTTCCCCAGACAGCGGACCAGGCACAATTTCAGGTTCAAGCGGGGTTAAGCCCTATTTGGGAAAGTACTCCCCGCCGAAAACAAAAAGCTGCTGTGTTAAAGGGGGGTTAACTGGCGCTGTGAGAGGAAGTGGAGAATTGGGATACGTGATTGGGTCGGTACCTGCAATTTTTTCCTTAAAAAAAAAGCCTATTTTTAAAACCGCAAGGGAAAAGGACTCCGGATGGGGCCCTTTTCATGTTCAAACAGCCCCGGGGACAGCTCCGGGCTAGTTGCCGATTGCAAGGAGCCCTAAACACTCAAGCAAATTAACAATTTAAAAACTCTCCCCGAGAATAAAATGTTGAAAGAACAGTTTAACAGGGAATTTAGTCCCCAAGGAAGCAAACGTAAATTTTGGGGGTCCTTAGATCTCCGGGGGCACCTTTGATGCCCCAAAAAGGGCATGGGGAAAAAAAGGGCTTTCGGCCCCGGGCAAAACTGAGGTGGCAAAACCCAAATCATCGGGGAAGTCCCCTCCGGGGAAACCCGGAGTAACCCCCCCTTCCCCGCTAGTGGCTGAAGCCAAAAACCGGGGACAAACTCCCCGGAATTGGCTGTCTGCGCCAGAGCGCCAGTGACTAAAAATCTGGTGCTGTTATGAGTGCCCCCAACTGCGGAAAAAAAAGGAAGGAAAAATCTTGTACGGGGTGCCCAGAAGACTCCCCCGGATGCACCGAGAAAGAAGACGTGCCCCCCCGGGAAAAGGACACGCCCCCCCGGGCAACCCGACAACCCCTTTCCGGGATCGTCTGTTTTTTTGCTGCACCCAAAAAAACATTTTCTCCCATGTCCTTTAAAGGG